>JAANDH010000464.1:0-29520 GCA_011799765.1 Nymphaea thermarum
TTTGAGAGGAATGTATTCAAGTTGGGCATGTTTGATATGTATGCCCAACTTGAGGGGGAGTGTTGATAGATCGTATGTTTCGGGTCCGGATCCATACCCGACCCGTCTTGTAGCCCGTGTTGGGCACTACTTAAGTCATGTAACCCTAATCCTTATGTGTGAATGAGAATCTAAGGAGAGAGAGAGTCTGGCGGCTAGTAGGCACCAACTCCTCCTCATTCGTGGTTTTTTCTCCCTCGAGTTGAGGGTTTTTCACGTTACATCGTGATCATTGTTTCTCTTCCTCTTCTTGTTCGTGTTTCTACATAAACAAATCCTGTTAGTCAGACCCCCTCATTTATATCACATAAAACAATGCAACACCACTTCTAATACAGAGACAGAATTCCAGCTACGCTGCAGTATCAGAGTACTTCGAGACACCAATGTCCATAGGTCATATTTTAAGATGCCTGAGTGATGCCAAATCTATGTTACGAATATTTTTTTGAGCATCGCAACTAGTTCAAAAAAATGCTCATTTTGAAGTTAGAACCAGGTGTACATGGTTTCAGTTTCAGGTCAGCAAAAAAGAAAAATTGAAAGTCCAAAACCTGTCGGTCTAAACCTATTTCATTAATGACCGTCAGAACGTAAAACAGAACTTGAAACAAGAAAACGTATCAACTGTGCTGCCAAGCTCCTAACCGCACCTTCAATGTAAAAATTTCTCATAAAATTACTCGATTTCACCATAAAACAGCTTGCATTTGCGATTTAGGAGTCGTCCTTACAGCAGTGCTTCAAGTATGGCAAAACATGGCTTATCGCCTCATGTCTGAGACACTGCCAAACCATGTATTGCTGCCAAATTCTATTAAAAGAAAACCCTGCGGGGTTTCATTCCTGGAACAAAGTGTAAGCCCGTAAACGGTCGGCAGAGAACGAAAACACCATTCTCGGGTCAGAAAATAAAAGTCCTTGAAAAACACGACCATGCCAAACAAAAAAACAAAGGAAAACAGGGAATCTCAACCTCACTAAACAAAAAAAACCGGTTGCCTATGGATTAAAATAATCAGCGACTCGAGGCAGGAATAGAAGACCCTCAACTTCGAAGATGAGAGGAAGGAAAAGATCGCTCAAATCCATCCAACCGGAACAAGGTAAGAAAGGAGAAATATGACAAGGAAATGGCAGAACAGAACACAATCAATCTAATTCATCGCAGGAGGGAGAAGGGGGGGAAGGAGAGGAACCTACAGTCGGTGGAAATCTCGGAGATTTCCGTTGGTGAAGAAGACGATGAGAGGAACAAAAGCCACGGAGAGCTCCAGCGCCTTCTTAACCAATCCCTTTTGAAGCAGGCTTCCGGACGAGCTTTGAAGACCTTCACGGCAGCCGGCACACGAAGCAGATGTCGCCGGACGAAAACTGTTTACCGCCGACGCCGTTCCGCTCACCCACGAAAGCTGCAGGACTAGAGGAGGGAGAAGGAAGTTGCAAGGAGGAGGACGGCGGCTGCGGCAGAAGCGATGCTCACCATGCCAGCCCTAACGGTCTTTTCCATCGAACAGGAAAGTGGATCCGAAATTTCCGGAAATACGTTTGCCGAAAAATCGTCCAACGGACAGTTTCTTCAACTCACGTTTAATGGGCAGCAAAAAAGAAATTCGATTTGCCCCAAAGAAACGTTTAGTGGGTATGGACATTTTTTTTTCAAATTGAATACTAAGTAATTATTTAATTTAAATAATTTTAAAATCTTTTTTTCCGTATGCAAGAGATGGCATAAAGCCGCAGCAGAAGAAGCTTGTTTTTCAATTGAGTTATAATTTTCAGATTACATTGATTGGGTTAACTTTATATTTTTCTGAAGCCCGGGCCCGGCCCGGCCCGGCCCGTCGGGCCTGAAGCGACGGGCCTGAAGCCCGGGCCCGGGCCCGGCCCATTTATATTGCCGGGCCGGGTACCGGGCAGGTCCACCATAAATCAGGCCCGGCCCGGGTTTTATGAAGTGTTCTTTATTGTTACCATGCGCAGTATGCGAATCCTGCCACTTGGTTTAGACACTCACCAGACGCCACCAGTTACTTTGACTTTGACGACAGTTGAGAGAATTATTTGACAGAGAAAAGTAGAAGTGTAAAAGAAACATGCATTCAAATTGGAAATGAACGCATTCCTGAGCCGCCTTCAGCTGATCTACTTCACGTTAAGATCCTATGGAACATTCTTACTTCTCCAGAAATTACATTTAAGTAATAAGCATGGCAATGTTCCAATCTGGACTCATTACAAGAAGCACAACGGCAAACACAGAAATTGCAGCTTTAAGTATACAGACTGATATATACCACATAGCAGAAAACCTGCGAAGATTTTTTTATGTCATCTTCTGTGGGAATTACACTTCTTCAGAAGTTTCACGTTTCTGTTTATCAGGAACACCTACTGGTAGTCGTACAGGCATAGATGCAGGAGAACCATACTTGATAACTGCAATTTCAGGTGGGCCTTGTGTTTCTTCATCCTTGAGGACAGACACATCTGATTGCCTCCGTGAGTTTCCAGCAATCCTTTCTATCATAGCTCTGAAGATGAGCTCCAGTAGGTATGCCGTAATCAGGGAGAAAAAGCTGGTGTGCTTTCTACAAGTACTCCATTTTAAAAACTCCAGCAGATTATTGTGTCAATCAGTTGAAAAAAAAAGGTAATTTGCCGAAAACAGAAAAACAGAAAACGTTGTCACCTGTAAGTGAAAAGAGAATCAATATCAAGTACCAGATATCAAATCATGCTGGCAGGCCACAGCTAACTTTTAGATCACAAACAGCAAAAAGGAAATCACATCAAAGTGCTGTGAGATGGATACCTACAGAAAGGATTCTATAATCAAATCATAATCAAGGCCATTATTAATTAGTAATATATGTTTGAATATTTCTTATATACATGTTTTGGACTAGTAACAACCTGCATGTATTTTTCAAAATGGGATTTAAACTGATCAATTTGAGAATATTGCAATTGAAAATAATATGAGAAACTGCAGCAATGTTACAGACAAGGGAAGCTAATTTGACAAGTTTGACTTCCTGCAAATGGCTTATCAAGCAAATTGTTTCTATGGCAAAAGAAGAAAGTTAATAAAGAAGGCTGCAAACAATCTCTGCAATCAGGAACAGTAACTTTGTGTTTAACTAATGAATCTTTTCTTAGGTATCGGCCACAAAGTGAATAACAAGGCATGCCCTTTGCCGGACATAGGTGTGACAACATGTACAATGCATGATTCCAGATTTACAGATTAAGGTCAATGAGCATATTGATTTGCAAGTTATTATGATGGGTTACATACTGGAAGTTGAACAAGATGAGGACATAGTAATATTTGTTGAAATTTGCATATCTGGTGCACATTCACGCAATGACAAATAAGGAAAGCAAATTCTCAGGAGAACCAATTATAAAGAAAGAGAAAAGATGAGCTCTTGGCCATGAGCAATGCATTTGGCAAGACATGCTTCTCTGCCAATTCACAGCTGAAGAACGATAGTCATGGACAGCATATACACACTTGTATATGGTTGCAAAATGGATGGATAACTAAAACACCAATCACAGACAAAAATGATCAAACTAAGAAGCAACAGTTATGTGCTATCGCATCTGTAACTTGAAAAAATAAAATAAATACTTGAGGTTATGGCTGGTTAATATCTTTCCTTGAAAATATGCATAACTTTCTCTATGTCTTGCTGTCCCTTGTGATTGAAGCAGGATTCAAACAACATACTTGAGGATAAGTGGCGGGTTAACATAAAATAATAAGCCATGTTTAACATAAACGAATTAAATGAGTTAATTTCAAGCTCAAGCTTGTTCTATCAAACTCGGGTGGAGCCCAAGTTTTTTGAGACAATCAAGCTCGAGCTGACCCAATTCCTGTTACCCTCCCTTCTCCAGCTCTTCTAGTAAGACAAGTGAGGGGACGGGCTGCCGTAGTCCTCTGTATTCACAATTACATCCTCTGTTTTCAGAATGAAGCTGCCAATCTAGCTTATCTTAAAATTTTCGCTTTTCTTTTCACTTCTTCCCCCCGTTTGAGGCAATAAATTTTTCTCGTTTGTTTTTTCTGCAACAGATTGGGAAATGCTGTACCTCTGCAATAGATACAACAAGGACGCGAGAATTCATATGTGAAGCAGAAGCAGGGGAAGGCAGTGTTAGAATAATGATACATGGGAGGAAGCCATGTGAAACCAAAAGACAAGCAGACGACAGGGATGAAAATGAGCAACTTAATCTTAGTTTCTTAGATATATTTGTATTAGAAGACATGAAATCATAACAAACCATTTACGAATCTGAAAAATTCAAGTCACTATATCGTGAAATCCATATGCAAAAATATATATAGTTGTACTGTATCAGGAAAGAAGAATGTTAAACAAGCTCATTACATGCAAGAAACACAAGCAGGTCAAGATGTTAATAACGTCTTCAAGGATGCAAGGTAGTGGCGTAGTGCTCGAAAGAAGTTAATAACGTCTTCAAGGATGCTCTGTCAACCCGATAGGTGATAAACTCAGAGAGAAGCATATGGCCTCCCTTCAAGGCAGTGAAAAAATATCCAGTCCTCACCCTGAAAGAAAGGAAAATTAGGTGATGCTGGGAGCCAAGATGGTGGACCGGTGGTTGTACCGTTGTATGTGGGAAGATCTGCGTGTACCCCCAATCTGGGTGAAAGACGAAAGGCAATAACCCCCAAATCCCAATCCCCCAATATTATCCCCGTAAGAGCATAGCAGCGTGTACCTGGTAAAAGGGCGACGGTGGCCCAGTGGTGGTCTGGTGGAGCGGACTGGCTGTGGCTGACAGGCTTTGAACTGGCTGTGGCGACTCTGGCGAGCAGTAGCACACGGTCTCCGGTCTCCCGTCTCTCCAAGTTCCCTGTCTCTGCGTCTGGCTCTCTACGATGCGATTCTGCCTCCCTCGATGGCTCGAACCCTTGTAACCTTGTTGAATGTTGATGGACGAAGACGATGGAGGAACAGGAAAAGGAAAGAAAACCGAAAGAAGGGGAAGGGGAGCGGGAAGACCGAAGACCTAATAAATTTCATAACGGGCCGTCGGGCCGGGCCGGGTCGGAGAAGTGATAACCAGGCCCGGCCCGTTAAGATCTCGGGCCGGGCCGAGTCAACTTCGGCCCGATAAGCAAAATCCTCAGCCCAAGCCCAGCCCATGCCAGGCCAGGCCGGGCCGGCCCAGCGGCCCTACGCCCAGCCCTATGTTTAGCTATCATGTGCCGTATTTTATAAATTATATATGTATATATATATCATGTGACAATATATCGTGTGACAAGTCATGTTGTTTGTTTGGAGGTACTGGTTGTTGAATGTGTTATTCTTTTTTTTTAATTAAAAAGTTATAAAATTGCACACTATAATTGGCTTTATAATAATTTTATAGTTGCTACATAGCAAAGTTTATTTGTTTCCATTACTCATTTTGTCACTTCGATTTTCGAATCAAACTAAGGAAATGCAAGCATGCTGTCGAATGTCAAAGGCACAATAATGCAAAATACTCTAATCGTTTCTCCTTCCATAGTCCTTTTATATAATTAATGACATGTGATGAAAGACATTCCATAGCTCATCAAAGTTGTGCCACATTAAATGGATGCGCTAACTTGTTTGCTTAATCATAAGATAATTACGGAAATTTGATTTTTAGAGAGACTTAGTGACAATTCCATCACATTCAATGGATTAGATTGGATCAGATTCACTATTTTTTTATCTTTGACCAGATATAAACAATGGAAAACCTATGTCATATCAGCTTTTAATCACAATCAAAATCTTATCTCATTCCAACCTTTAACCAACTCACTTTTATGAAGCGGTGAATGCATCACCGGTATAGATTCACTATGTAACAAAGCAACACCAAAGTACCTTCTGTGGATACGACGACCGCCAGATCTACCGAAGTGACTAGTCACCGCTATAGCCCAAGAATATGTTTCTTCCCGTGATGTTACAAAAGATTCCCAGCTGTGGAGGAGTTTAGTTACCATAGTTATAGAAAACTCGTTTTTTTTTTCAAAAAAAATTGCGATAAATTAACTGGTCGTTTTTAAACTAAAAAAATGTGTGTTTTTTTTAATAAAAACGAAATAAAGGCATTTTTAATGTGTTTTTTTTCAGTTTTTTCATTTTTTATTTTTTATTTGTTGCAAATCTATTTATTTTTTTATGTTAGTGTTATTAGTTTCTCATTTGTTTTAAAAAATAAATTATGGATGACATTTGGCATCCTTGTACTAGCTGATTAAGCAAATTATTCAAATCGACACATTCAACTCGTTTTTCTATAATAGCACTTTCTAGTACATGTATTATACTTGAAACTTCACTCCCAATTACTTCATAAAATGGGCCTTACCGATAGACATAATATTTAAAATTGATTTCAAAAAATAAAAAACTTCTATAACCTTGAATCACATTCATTGACAAAAGAGAGAATACGAGATATATCTCCAAGGCAATCGATATGTTTTACTTAAAAAACTTCATCTTAAAATATGAATGTAATCGCTATGCATCATAAGATCCGTTACGCATTGAAAATCGTGAGACCATTTGATTTTAATGTTGGAAGAATGTTTACATACAGATGTTAATTTTACCATAGTAAAAATCACCCTTGATATTGAGACGATCTTAATAAAAAATATACAATAAGGTAAAGTAAGATAGATGGTTGGTGTAAATGTGAGTGATGACGGGATCTAGAATAAATCTAGAAGATAGAGACAGAAAACCGAACCTGTGTGCATGGGCAAAGCAAAATTTGAGCTTTGAATGAGGAAGAGGATTGATCAAGAAGAGCAATTCCTATAACCAAAAAAAGCCGTCAAATGTAGGACAATAATCTTTAGTGGATGATTTATGTTCTTCGTTCTGGAAGCTATGATGTTTTCACCACAATACGTGTTCTTTTCGAAAAAACACGAAAAAAACATGAGAAAATGAAATGTTGATTGAAACATAAAAAAAAAACATTTTTTATTTTTTGTAAATTTACTTAATGTTTGTGTTATTATTTTCACTTATTTTTATTTTTTCTTCATTTTTAGTTTTTTAATTTACAAAAATACCATTTTCCTCATTCTTTTCATATTTTTCGAGCCCATATTATACCGAAAAAAAAATCTTGCAGTTTAAAACTCTGAGACGCTATTTGTGGCTATAGTTAGAACCACTAGTACAATGAACAACCATGCAATGAAAGTTTGAGAATTTTCAAGTTGGAAAGAACAAAAAATTGTCACTGTAAGTTCCAACCTTTGCATCTAACAAAGTGCAGTAACCATTAACAACATTGAACTTTTGACTTGCATCCTACCGCCTGCAATTGCTGCAGGCAAGTTTATTTAACTTCTGACCTACATCCCAGCGGCTGCAATGGCTGCAGAAGCAGACCAGAGGAACTAATGAGATGGTGAAATGAACTCCTCCAGTATAATATAATACATAAACCACATGCATATAGTACTAATACTAAAGTTGTACATATCTTACAATACATATTGTAACTATTGGAAAATCGATAAAATACACCCTTTTTTCCGATACGAGTTAATTGAAACCCCCTTTTTATTTGGGTTCTAAAAAGCCCTCTCTCCTCACTTCTAAACACTCGTAGGAGTTGAGTTAAGTAGATCTCTTATCAATTTAAGAGAGGAAACATCAATTTCAAGAAAGATTTGCACATGAGACATCAAATTGGAATTGAAGAGGTTGCTGAATTCTTTCCTGAAATGTATAAAAATCTCTCACCATAGATCTATTGTTTTGTGAAGACGACTATAAATTTTTATTGTTTTGTGAAGATTGCCATAGATTTCCATTGTTTTGGGGATAGATGGCTTCAGACAATCCCACATGAAAATGGTGCACTAGGATGAGGAAAATGATTGGTTGAAAATCATTCACAAGAATTATAATTAGATAATGAATTCTGAGTATATGATATTTGATCATTTTCACGAGTTGAAAATCTCATCTTGTAGTGTCTAAGACTTTGAACTTATTTTTTAGTGTTTTATTTTGTGACACTATGATTGTGTTATGTTAAATCACTGGACGGTCATTCCTATAAAACTATATTTATGAGTGACATGTTCTTTATGGCGAACACATTTTTCTGGATTTTTTTCTGATTTTTCCTATTTGATATTATGTATTTTTAATTTTTAACTCAAAAGAATAACTTTACAATACATTACAATACAACATACATACTGGCCCAACTGATACGGGTTATGTTATGCATTTTACATCATTCTAATACAACTCAATTTGTCTAAAGACATGCCCCAGCAAGCACACAAAGCTCACATGGGAGCTTCAAATACAGCATGATGAACAAGACTAGGAGACCATATGGTAACAGTCTTCAATCAATCAACAGCCCAACCTGCATTTTGTCATACAAAGGACAAGATAGAAGAATGTCACGTGAAAGTGCTCTATTGTTATCAAAGGGTACCCCTCCCAAGTCTATCACATGAATATTCAAGATTCATTTTGCAATGGCACAAATATTATTTTATTAGAGTCGAAGGGTTAGCATCTCTAAAACATCAAAAATTCAAGAATTAAAGAACCAACATACAGCAAGGTAGTTATCCTTGTTGACAGCCAACCTAAAAATTTTTGTAAGAACTCCATACATTACCTCTCCTGCAGAGTATCTACATGTGAATCTGTGATCCAGCAGTCAACCAGAAGACCAGAAGAAACCACCATGGAAGTACTAAATGTCTCACATGTAGGTCATATGATTCAAGCAGGTTATGCCCCAGTGTCTCATATGTAGGTCATATGATTCAAGCAGGTTATGGCCCAGTGTCTCATATGTAGTTCATAAGATTCAAGCAGGTTAAGCCCCAAAAACTAATCATGCCAATAGAGGAAAGCACAAGGAGAAAATAGGATGTAGACTCACACTTACATGTTTTGGATTTAGCACATAGCATATAATATTATAACGTAGACTACCCCTTGCAAATTGTTATTTCACCACAATCCCAGCAAGCAAAGGAGGATAAGGCACAAGGCATACACAGTCCCAGATACTGCAACAAAAGAAACTCAATCGTTCTCATAGGATTGCTTCCCCAGATACTTGAGCATTCCAGGTCTCACAAGACTGCTTCCCCACTTGTTGTACGGAGTTCATCGTATCTTTTTGAGCAGCCCCTAGGTCTTACAGAACTACTTCCCCCTTTTGTTGTATAGGGTTCATCATATTTTTCTACCTTTGTTTGATTTAACAATATGAAGATCTTGTTTTTATAGTTGCATCTCCTCTCATCCACTAATTTGAACATCGCACATGCACATTGATTTCAACCATTATTTTGAATTTCATCTAATAGACATTTTTAACATGATGGTGAGTAGGCGTGGGCATCGGGCCGGGCCGGCCCTGCCCGGCCGATCAGACCCGGGTCCGGGCTAGGGAAAACCATGCCCGGGCCGGACCCGGGCCCCATAGGCCGGCCCGGCACGACTCCCTCATTCTCTCTTCGCTCCCCCTCTCCCCTCCCGCTCTCCCTGTCCGCTCTCCTTCTCCCTCTCCCTCTCTGCTCCTGCTTCCCCTCTCTCTCTCTGCTCCCGCTCCCCCTCTCCACTCCCCCTCTCCCTCTTTGCTCCCGCTCCCCTCTCCGCTTCCCCTCTCCCTCTCCCTCTTTGCTCCCGCTCCCCCTCTCCCTCTCCCCCTCCTCCTCTATCTCCCTCCCCCTCCTCCTCCATCGGAGTGCGACGGGAGGGCGGGGGAAAGAGGGTCGGGAGGGTGAGGCGGGCCAGGCCCGGGCCGGGCTAAGCAGCCCGGCCCGGCCCGATGCCCAGCCCTGATGGTGAGGATGTTGCTTTATCAAGATCCTTGAACAGTTCCAAGGTATAACAACCCGACCCACTCCCGAGTTCGGGCCCCTGGTCTGGCGGATCCCAACCCGCCCCCTAGCAGTTTCGGCTCTAACCCTAAAAAGGCTAGGAACCAGGACAATCTTCTCATCAATGACCCCCTTTATAAACCCTTGAAGATTCCTCAAAATCTTCGATACGGGACTAAACTTATAGAGTGTTACAATCCACCCCCCTTAAGGCACACGCGTCCGCGCGTGTAGGACCCTAGGTCTGAGTGTTGAACCGGCTCTGAATACCACTATAACAACCCGACCCACTCCCGGGTTCGGGCCCCTGGTCTGGCGGATCCCAACCCACCCCCTAGCAGTTTCGGCTCCAACCCTAAAAAGGCTAGGAACCAAGACAATCTTCTCATCAATGACCCCCTTTATAAACCCTTGAAGATTCCTCAAAATCTTCGAAACGAGACTAAACTTATGGAGTGTTACACAAGGTCTCACAAGATTGCTTCCCCTCTTGTCGAACAGGGTTCATCGTATCTTTTTAATTTACTATTTACTAATTCAAACAATGTCCATTCATTTCAACCAATATTTTTAATTTCATCTAGTTGACATTTTTAACTTCATGGTAAAGACACTGCTTCAACAAAATTTTTGAGCATTCCAGGTCTCACAGGACTGCTTCCCCTCTTGTTGTACGGGGTTCATCGTATCTTTTTGAACAGTCCATAGGTCTTACGGGACGGACTACTTAACCCTTTTGATGTATGAGGTTCATTGTATCTTTCTCCCTTTGTTTGATTTAACAATATGAAAATCTTGTTTTTTCAATTGCATCTCCTCTCATCTACTAATTTGAACATCACACATTGATTTCAACCAATATTTTGAATTTCATCTAATAGACATTTTTAACATGATGGTGAGGATGTTGCTTTATCAAGATCCTTGAGCAGTTCTGAGGTCTCACAAGACTGCTTCCCCTCTTGTTGTATGGGGTTCATTATATCTTTTCTCATTTATTAATTCAAACAACGCCTATTGATTTCAACTAATATTTTTAATTTCATATAAGACATTTTTAACCTGATGGTAAAGACACTGCTTCATCAAGATCCTTGAGAATTTCCAGATCTCACAGGACTGCTTCTCCACTTGTTGTACGGGGTTCATCGTGTCATTTTGAGCAGTTCAAGTCTTACGAGACTACTTCCCCCTCATGTTGTATGGGATTCATCGTATCTTTCTACCTTTGTTTAATTTAACTGTTGAAATTAGAAAGTTAGTTTTAAATGTGGTAGTTATTTTAATATTTAAGAGTTAGGGTTCCTTTCTGTCCTTTTAATATTTCTTTTGCCCTTCTCTTGTAACAGCCTCAGTCGTGCCCTAATCTCCCTTTAAGTTGAGATTAGAGCACGAGATCAATGAAGCTATTTTCGTCTCTCTCTCTCTCTCTCTCTCTCTCTCTCTCTCTCTCTCTCTCGTTCTTCCCTCCTTCATCACGTAACATGGTATCAGAGCCTACGCTGGCTTGATCCTCTCGTGCCTTGCCTCCCTTGCGGTATTGCTTCAAGTCGGCTGGATCGTCTCAGACTTCTCGTACGTGAGCATCTCAAGTTTCTGCTGGCTTGATCGCTGCTTTCCCCTATTTTTCTTCTTGCGTGGAAGAGGACCTGATCTCGCCTATGTGGAAGGCGTGATCAGAACATCTAGTGGAGTACGTGGACAAGGTTATGGGCTGTTGATGGACGCTGTTGAGAGTATTTGAGTGGAACGTTATGCTGTTAGTGGCTGCGGTGTAAGGTATGATCAGAATTTTCGGTGACGCAGGATATGTTTTGCTGAATTTCTTCTTCGAAAGATATGGACGTGCTGTTTAAGAGTTGAGGTTGGGGATAGTAGAAGCAACGACAGACCTTGTTAGTAAGGTTTTTTCAGCAAGTTATTTTCTGGCGTCTTTTTTTCAGTAGGCTGTATTCCCTGTTCTTGCCTGGCGTGTTTTTCAGCAAGATATTTCCAGCAAGTTGTTATTTTCTGCCGTGTCTTTCAGCAGGCTATTTTTCAGCAAGTCACTATTTTCAGCAAGTTATTCTCTGTCTGTTTCTGGTGTGGTTTCAGCAGACTACTTTTATTTGCTGTTTGGGGATGTGAAAGAAAAGTGTGCATGTTCCTTTGTTTCGTGTTATTCCTGTTGTCCTCGTGAAGTTGCTGCTTATATACAGTTTATCTTGGTTTTCTTATCCCTGCTGTGATTTATTATGGCTGAGAGCCGAAATTCCGAGGGTGGTAATGATCAAAAAGGAGGTGGAAATCCCTTCTCCTATGGATCTACAGTTAAATTAGATGGACACAACTATGAACTGTGGTCCAGATCTTTTATGTTGTCAGTTAAAGGTCATCGAAAGAGACACATAATTGAAGAGGATGAACCTACTAACAAGTCAGGGAAGTACTTAACCTGGGAAGAGGACGACAGCATGGTAATGTCGTGGATTATGAATAGTGTTCAACCTCAAATTGCTTTTACTATTACGTACTATACTACTGCGAAGGAGATGTGGGAATTTCTTAGACAGACATATTCTCAAGATAAGAATGTGAGTAAAATCCTTCAAGTTGAAGAAGAAAAATTGCACAATCTCCGACAAGGAAGTCAGGATTTATCTCAATACTTTGCCACAGTTAAAGCCACTTATGAACGTTTGAAATTCTTGCGTCCTCCGTGCAAATCGTGTTATAAGTCACACTTTGAACCTACTATGGTTGCAAAGTTTCTTGCTGGTCTTTCTCCTGAATATGCTGCTGCTAAGGATCAGATGCTCACTGGAAGTGAAATTCCTGACCTCTCTGATGCATACAACAGACTTAGCTGTCTTGCTATTAGTCTGTCTCAACCAGCTGGTGTGACGCCTGCTTCTGCACTTGCTGTGGGGAGTGGTCGTGGTCATGGCTCCACCTATAGTACAAGAGGAAGAGGTATAGGTCGCGAAACTGGGGGCCGTGGGAGGTTCCAATGCACCTATTGTGGTAAGATTGGTCATTTAGAGGATCGTTGTTGGGATAAACATGGTCGCCCATCCTCTTTGTCACAGGGAAGAAATATGGTCACCAAACAAGGCAAGAGCTCTACTTACTCGTCTATGGGTTCTGCACAGACTGCCACTCCTACAGTGGAGGACTCTCGCCTAGTATAGCTCCAGAGACAGTTAGCATTGACAGAGTTGAGTATGAGCAATTTTTGGCACACAAAGCCTCACAGGCTTCAGCTTCTACAGCGGTGACTGATTGAGCCTTCTCAGCGGGTCCTTCCACGTCTAACTCAGGTACTTCATGGATTATTGATTCAGGAGCATCGAAACATTTCTGCAGCAAACCCGAGTCTTTTAATACTTTGCACAAATTTCCCCAGCCACGTCATGTAAAAATTGCAGATGGTAGACTGTCACCCATATTGGGTTATGGAGATGTGAAACTCTCTAAGTCTATGACTATTCCACATGTTTTATATGCTCATTTCAGGACTTGCAAACTGGGAAGACGATTGGTGGCGGCTATGAGAAAGGGGCCGTCTACATCCTGTCGACTCCTATGGGCCTTGCTGCTACCTCTTCTACATCAGAGTCTACAGTCTTCCAGTGGCATCTCCGGCTTGGTCATCCTTCAGCACCCAAGCTCCGTTCTCTCCTTCCTAATCTCTCTGTTCCATAGTCTTTTCAATGTGAGGCTTGTCAACTGGGCAAGCACACACGTAGTAGCTTTCCTTCGAGTCTTAGTCATTCCAGTCAAGGGTTATTTGATCTTCTTCATGTCGATGTGTGGGGGCCTAGCAGGGTTGTTAGCCGAAATAAGTTTAGGTACTTTCTTGTCGTTGTTGATGATTATTCTCGAGTCAGTTGGGTATTCCTTTTGAAGGAAATGTCTGAAGTTATTTGTATTCTCAAAAACTTGATTATTGAAATAAAGACTCAATTTGGTTCTGTGGTTAAGTGTATCCGCACTGATAATGCTCTTGAGTTCAAATCATCTATCTTAATGACTTTTTATGCTGAAAATGGTATCTCTCCCCAATTCACTTGTCCTCATACCTCACAACAGAATGGAGTTGTTGAACGAAAGCATCGACAACTTCTAACTGTTGCTCGTACCCTCATGCTTCATAATCATGTTCCTGCATACTTATGGGGTGATGCCATACTCATGGCCTGTTACCTAACCAATCGTTTGCCATCATCCTCCATTGACCACAAAGTACCTATCAAACTTGTTTATCCCAATCGAAGCTTGTTTTCTGTTGCACCAAAAGTTTTTGGTTGTACCTGTTTTGTACACATTCTTGGGCCTAAACGTGATAAACTTGCTGCTCAAGCCATCAAGCGTGTGTTCATTGGCTATCCTCGAAACCAAAAAGGGTACAAGTGTTTTGAGCCAACAACTCACAAAGAGTATATCAGTGCGGATGTCACTTTTTTTGAGTCTCAGTCTTACTTCAGTCATACTTCTGCCTCAACTGAAGTACCATGTCCTATCCCTTTACCTATTCCTCCTATCCCGTTGCAATCATTTCCATCTCCTACTCTCACTATGAATAGGTTTCAGGATCCACCATTGGTCTACACTCGGCGACAGGACCCCTCTCATGGTCGACCATCAGACTCTTCTCAAGATGTAAGCCCCACTGAAGTAAGTATACCTGATGTTGTTCCTTTAGATGACTTGCCTATAGCCCTGCGCAAAGGCAAGAGACAGTGTACCATGCATCCTATCTCTTACTTTGTTTCCACTGCCCATCTTGATGATAACTTACAACAGTTTCTGAAGGCTATGACAGTTCATACTGTCACAACTTGTCATCAACAGGTCTTATTAGATTGTAAATGGCGAACAACTATGCAAGATGAGATGGATGCTCTCGTACAGCGTGGTACCTGGGAGTTGGTTGAAAAATTGTGACATCGTTGGTTCCAAATGGGTATTTACAGTCAAATATAATTCAGATGGGTCGTTAGAGCGATACAAGACTCGATTAGTAGCTAAAGGTTACGCTCAGACATACGGGGTTGACTACTTTGAGACGTTCTCTCCAGTGGCACGATTGGGCACTATTCGTCTTATTATTTCTATTGCAGTACACTCTGATTGGCCTATGTATCAGCTTGATGTGAAGAATGCCTTTTTATATGGTGATCTTGAGGAGACTGTATATATGCAGCAACCACCAGGGTTCGAAAGACAGGGAGAGTGTAGTAAAGTGTGTCGGTTGAAGAAGGTTATCTATGGACTCAAACAAAGTCCTAGGGCATGGTTCCACAAATTATCAGAGGTGGTTTCAGAATGTGGATTTGAACGATCTCCGTTGGATCATTCCCTATTCATCAAGAAGACCTCCACAGGTATAGTTGTCATGATAGTTTATGTTGATGACATTATCTTGACAGGTGATTGTGGTCGAGAAATATCTGCTACAAAGGCCTTTCTTCAAAAACATTTTGTCACGAAGGATCTTGGTCACTTGAGATATTTTCTTGGGATTGAAGTTGTGGAAAACAAAGAAGGTGTAGCATTGTCTCAAAGGAAATATGTCCTTGATTTACTGCAGGACACAGGGATGCTAGGGACCAAGCCGGCCAATCTCCCTATGAACCCACGTATTCACCTTCATGAGGATCAATCAGAACTAGTAGATTCTAGATCTTACAGGTCTCTCATTGGAAAACTACTTTATGTTACTGTAACAAGGCCAAACATAAGTTTTGCTTTTGGAAAATTAAGCCAGTTTATGGAAAAGCCTAGAAAAGTCCACTGGGATGCAGCGATGATGGTATTGAAATACCTAAAATCATCCCCAGGCAGAGGCCTCTTCTTTAAGAAGGGTGAATCTCTTGATGTTGTTGCTTATAGTGATGCTGACTATGCAGGGTCTGTTGATGATAGAAGGTCTACAACTGGCTTCTGTGTCTTTGTTGGGGGTAATCTCATATCTTGGAGAAGCAAGAAACAAAATGTAGTCTCTAGATCTAGTGCAGAATCTGAATATAGAGCAATGGCTCAAACGGCGACTGAGATCACGTGGGTTAAATCTATGCTAACGAATATGAGTATTCATGTTCCTCTTCCTATGAAAATGTATTGTGACAACAAGGCGGCCACTTACATTGCAAACAATCCAGTATTTCATGAAAGAACTAAGCACATTGAGGTGGATTGTCATTATATTCGTGATCTTATAAAAGAAGGTGTGGTGTCCACTGTTCATGTTGCTTCTGAAGACCAAGCAGTAGATATGTTTACTAAAGCCCTTCCAATTGGTGATTTCACTAGATGTTGTAACAAGCTGAGCATGGTTGATATCTATGCTCCAGCTTGAGGGGGAGTGTTGAAATTAGAAAGTTAGTTTTAAATGTGGTAGTTATTTTAATATTTAAGAGTTAGGGTTTCTTTCTATCCTTTTAATATTTCTTTTGCCCTTCTCTTGTAACAGCCTCAGTCGTGCCCTAATCTCCCTTTAAGTTGAGATTAGAGCACGAGATCAATGAAGCTATTTTCCTCTCTCTCTCTCTCTCTCTCTCTCTCTCTCTCTCTCTCTCTCTCTCTCTCGTTCTTCCCTCCTTCATCACGTAACATTAACAATATGGAAATCTTTTTCTGTTTTAGTTGCATCTCTCATTTACTAATTTGAAAATCGCACATTGATTTAAACCAATATTTTGAAATTCATCTCATGGACATTTTTAACATGATGGGGAGGATGTAGCTTTATCAAGATCCTTGGGCAGTTCCGAGGTCTCACAGGACTGCTTCCGCTCTTGTTGTACGGGGTTCATTAGTTCTCCTCTCAGTTACTAATTCAAACAACGCCCATTGATTTTAACTAATACCTTTATCTTCATCTAATTGACATTTTTAACTTGATGGTGAGGACGTTGCTTTCTCAAGGCCCTTGAGCATTCCAGGTCTCACATGACAGCTTCCCCGCTTGTTGTACGGGGTTCATCGTATCTTTATGAGCAGTCCTTAGGTGTTAAAGGACTACTTCCCCCTCTTGTTGTATGGAGTTCATCGTATCTTTCTACCTTTGTTTGATTTAACAATATGAAAATCTTCTTTTTTTTCAATTGCAACTCCTCTCATTTACTAATTTGAACATCGCACATTGATTTCAACCAATATTTTGAACTTCATCTAATAGACATTTTTAACATGATGGTGAGGAAGTTGCTTTATCAAGATCCTTGAGCAGTTCCCAGGTCTCACAGGACTGCTTCCCCTCTTGTTGCACAGGGTTCATTATATCTTCTCTCATTTACTAATTCAAACAACGCCCACCGATTTCAACCAATATTTTTAATTTCATCTAACTAACATTTTTGACTTGATGGTGAGGACGTTGCTTCATGAAGATCCTGAGCAATCCAGGTCACAGGACTGCTACCCCACTAGTTGTACGGGGTTCAATCCTATCTTTTTGAGCAGTCCCTTAGGTCTTACCGGATTACTTTTCCCTCTTGTTGTATCCGGCTCATCGTATCTTTCTACCTTTGTTTGATTTAACAATATGGAAATCTTTTTTTTCTAATTGCATCCCCTCTCACTTACTAATTTGACAATCGCATATTGATTTAAACCAATATTTTGAATCTCATCTAATGGACATTTTTAACATGATGGTGAGGATGTTGCTTTATCAGATCCTTGGGTAGTTCTGAGGTCTCACAGGACTACTTCCCCTCTTGTTGTACATGGTTCATTATATCTCCTCTCATTTACTAATTCAAACAACGCCCATTGATTTGAACTAATATCTTTAACTTCATCTAATTCACATTTATAACTTGATGGTGAAGACGTTGCTTCATCAAGGCACTTGAGCATTCCAGGTCTCACAGGAAAGCTTTCCCTCTTGTTGTATGGGGTTCATCGTATCTTTTTGAGAAGTCCTTAGGTCATACGGGACTGCTTCCCCCTCTTGTTGTATGGGGTTCATCGTATCTTTCTCTCTTTGTTTGATTTAACAATATGAAGATCGTGCTTTGAATTTCATGTAATAGACATTTTTAACATGATGGTGAGCATGTTGCTTTATCAAGATCCTCAAGCAGTTTCCAGGTCTCATAGGACTGCTGCCCCTCTTGTTGTACGAGGTTCATTGTATCTTTTTAAACAGTCCCCGGTCTCATAGGACTACATTCATCTCTTGTTACATGGAGTTCATCGTATCTTTCTACCCTTGTTCGAATTAACTATATTGAAATATTTGTTTTAGTTACATCTCCTCTCATTTACGAATTTGAACATAGCCCATTGATTTCAACCAATATTTTTAATTTCATCTAATTGACATTTTTAACTTGATGGTGAGGACGTCCCTCCATCAAGATCCTCGAGCATTCCAGGTCTCACAGGACTGCTTCCCCAATTGTTGTACGGGGTTCATCGTATCTTTTTGAGCAGTCCCTATGTCTTACAGGACTACTTCTTCCCCTCGTTATATGGGGTTCATCATATCTTTCTACCTTTGTTTGATTTAACAATATGAAGATCTTGTTTTTTTAATTGCATCTCCTCTCATCTTCTAAATTGAACATCGCACATTGATTTCAACCAATATTTTGAATTTCATCTAATAGACAGTTTTAACAAGATGGAAAGGATGTTGCTCTATCAAGATCCTTGAGCAGTTCCCATGTCTCACAGGATGGCTTTCCCTTTGGCTGTACGGGGTCCATCGTATCTTTCTAAACAGTCCCTACATCTTACGGGACTACTTACCCCTCTTGTTGCATGGGGTTCATCGTATCTTTCTTCCCCTGTTTGACTGAACAATATGAAGATCTTCTTTTTCAATTGCATCTCCTCTCATCTACTAATTTGAACAGCGCACTTTGATTTCAACCAATATTTTGAATTTCATCTAATCGACAGTTTTAACAAGATGGTGAGGATGTTCCTTTATCAAGATCCTTGAGCAGTTCCCAGGTCTCACAGGACTGCTTCCCCTTTTGTAGTACGGGGTCCATCGTATCCTTTTGATCAGTCCCTAGGTCTTACGGGACTACTTACCCCTCTTGTTGTATGGGATTCATCGTATCTTTGTCCCTTTGTTTGACTTAACAATACGAAGATCTTCTTTTTTCAATTGCATCTCCTCTCATTTAGTAATTTGCACTGTTAGAATGTATGTATTCCTATATATATATATATATATATATATATCTATGTGCATGTACATTGCATATATTAGTGTGCTAATATATGTCTTACATAGATAGATATGTGTATATTTTAGGGTACCTAGGTCATACTTGTAATTTTCCATTTTCTTATTTTCTTTTATGTATTTTTATATTTCTTTTTACACCTTTATTGTTAGTTAAGAGAGGAACTANCGAAAAAGAGAAGGTAATGGCTGAATACAACAAGAAATGGGAAGAATGGAGTGTTGGTCATCACAAAATCATTACTTGGATCTTGACTTGTGTTGACAATGCTACTAGCGGGCAAATCTCTAAATTAAATTCTGCCCTAGAAGCTTGGGAATATCTAAAGAAAACTCATACCATGAGAGATGTTGCTTATATGCATCATGTTCAACTCAAAATTCACAATCTTCAACAAAGAGATAGACCCATTAAAGATTATGTGGCTGAAATGGATCAATTGTATGATGAATTGAGTATTTTTGAACCACATTGGACACAAGATCTTATTCTTAGAGAAAAGCAAATACAACGTGACAAGTTTTACAAGTTTATCATAGGTCTTAGACCGGAATTTGATGGTGTCAAAACCGTTTTACTTCATCGTTCTAAAACACCATCTATGAATGAGGCTATTGCGGAGCTTCAAATGGAGGAAAATCGTCTTTGTCTTGATAAAGAGAAAGTCAACAATGTGCTTGCCACATCTAGGCCGGGGGCCCACTTGAGACCTTATAGACCTCCTCACTTCAATCGTACAAATGAAGGAGCAAGAAGAAAAGTTATTTGCTATCATTGTCAAGAAGGACATACCAAGCCAAGATGTCCAAAACTTAGAACTTTTGACAAAAGAAGCAATGTTGCGGCTCCAATTCAAGAAGAAAGAAAAAAAGCAAGCTCATTCCAACTTGATCAACTCATAAGTGCTCTTCAACCATTTCTAAAGGGAGGAGGCACACCTTCAACTTTGGGAGCTACCGTGGCATCTACTTCTTCAAGTAAGTATTGGATTATTGATTCGGGTGCATCTTTTCATATGACGCCTTGTGGATCCCTTCTCACCGAATGCACTAAAAATGATTCTTATTCCTTTGTGAAAACGGCGGATGGTACTTCTCTTGAAATTGATTTTATTGAAAATCTTGACCTACATTTTGGATCCAAAACTTTAAAAGTACCTCAAATAAGACACATTCCTAAATTAAGCTTAAATTTATTGTCCGTTTCTCAAATAGCCGACCTTGGTTTTGATACAATCTTCTCACAATCCAAATGTTTGATACAGGACCGAGTATCCAAGAAGACGATTGGGGAAGGTTTTAGAACAAAAGATCTCTACTACATAGACTTTTTGGACCTTTCAAGACCATCTTGCAATATCTCCAAAGAATGTGACATTCAAACTTGGCATCAAAGACTTGGACATTCCAATATAGAAAAAATGTCTCATCTTCCCTTCATGGAGAATTTTTGTCAAAAGAACTTTTGTTGTAATGATTGTATCAAGGCTAAAATGAAAGCCTTATCTTTTGATAATAGAAACTTTGTTGCCCAAAAATCTTTTGATTTAGTGCATTCGGATGTGTGGGGACCCGCTCCTATTATGTCGAAAGGAGGATTATTTTACTATGTGATTTTTATTGATGATTATTCTAGGCATACTTGGGTTTACTTTCTCAAACACAAATCGGAGGTTTTCATAAACTTTAAGAATTTCTACAACATGATCTATACCCAATTTGGCTCAAACATCAAAGTCTTTAGAAGTGATTCGGGAGGAGAATTTATGTCAAATGAATTTCAACAATTTCTAAAAGAAAAAGGCATTGTTCATCAAAGATCTTGTCCTAACACTCCACAACAAAACGGAGTGGCCAAGCGTAAACATAGGCACATTATTGAAACTACTAGAGCCCTTCTTTTATCTAAAAATGTTCCCAAAAACTTTTGGGCTGAGGCTGTTTTAACTTCAACCTATTTAATTAATAGAATGCCTACCAAACTTTTGAAACATATTTCTCCTTTTGAAAAACTTCATCATGTTAAACCTAATTACAATAGACTTAAAGTCTTTGGTTGCAAATGTTTCGTGTTAAGTGACAAAGATGATAAGCTTTCTTCCAAAGCCATTTCTTGTGTTTTTATTGGGTATTCCGAAACTCAAAAGGGTTATAGATGTTATGATATTGAAAGAGATAAAGTTTATGTTTCTAGAAATGTGATCTTTCTAGAAAATGAAGATGGTTTCAAAGATGAACCCAAGAAACTAGAAGATTATACTTTTCTTTGGACTAATGATATTGATGATGATGATGATATTGATGATGATGAACCCAATAAAGTTGTAGAAGTGCCAATTGAAGAAGTCAACAATGACAATTCTACTCATTTGATTCCTCCAAAAGAGATCTTAGTTTATAGAAGAAGAGATCCTCAAAATCAAGAAAGTAATCAATCTCTCCCTAGGAGATCCCAAAGCACACTAGACCTCCTCAAAGATTTATCTCTTATGAGTCTTTTTCTCCAAAATTTTGAGCTTGTCTTATGGCACATCATTCTTTTTATGAGCCATCTTCTTACCTTGAAGCTAAGGAAGATCCCAATTGGATTGAAGCCATGAATCTTGAACTTAAAGCTCTTGAAAGCAATGAGACTTGGGATATTGTGTCTCTACCAACAGGAAAAAAGACTATTGGTTGTAGATGGATCTATAAAATCAAAACTAGAAGTGATGGAACATTAGAAAGATACAAGGCCAGACTTGTTGCCAAGGGATATGCTCAAGAATATGGGATTGATTATGAAGAAACCTTTGCTCCTGTTGCTCGCAAGACTTCTGTCAGAACTCTTATTGCCATTGCTTCTGTTAAACATTGGACTATTTTTCAAATGGATGTTAAAAATGCTTTCTTAAATGGTCACCTGCAGGAAGAAGTTTTCATGAGTGCTCCCCCTGGTTTTGATCTACCTCAAAACAAAGTTTTACGTCTTAAGAAAGCCCTTTATGGTTTAAAACAAGCTCCCAAGGCCTGGTTTGATAAGTTTAGTAGTGTCATGTTTAATCAAGGTTTTCAATCTTGCTACTCTGACACTGCCATGTTTGTAAAAACCACTTCCGTAGGTGTAATTGTTTTATTATTGTATGTTGATGATATGGTTATTACCGGAAGTGATGATAAAGGGATTATAGAGGTAAAACATTTTTTTAACAAATGCTTTCAGATGACTGATTTGGGAAGACTAACTTATTTTCTTGGAATTGAAGTTGCTTATAGCAAACAGGGTTATCTTGTTTCTCAAATGAAGTTTGCTAGTGAATTAGTTGACAGAACAGGTATCTCAGATGACAAAGTTGTGGATACTCCAGAAGCACTGGGAGTAAAAATGAAAATTGATGATGGAGAGATATTGGAGAATCCCACTCCTTTTCGGCAAATAGTTAGCACTCTCTCGTATCTCTCCATCACCAGACCTGACATTGCTCATGCTGTGCATGTGATAAGCCAATTTCAACAAAGACCCACCTCAGTGCACATGGGAGCGGCAATGCGGATTGTCCGTTATGTGAAAAACACTATCAACAAAGGACTATTTCTGTCTTCCTCTTCTATATTAGAATTAGTTGCTTATACAGATGCTGATTGNTATTTTCTTTTATGTATTTTTATATTTCTTTTTACACCTTTATTGTTAGTTAAGAGAGGAACTAGCTGTTGGGCCTCTCTCCAACGGCTAGAATTCTAGCCGTTGGAAATGGCCCAACAGCCATTTCCTCTCCTCCTCTCTTCTTCCCTTGTATTATAAATAAGGGACTGTTGTCCCCTTTTAGTGTATGGCTTGTTAAACCACATCTTGTAGTTTTTGTCTTGTTTGGCAGAAGATCAATATATTTTATTTATCCTCTTGTTAGAGGACTCTTGTGTATTGCCTTGTTGAGCTAGTGGGAGATTCAAGAGTGATATTCTTGAAGTATTTGCCTAATTTGGGCCTGATTTACATGAACATCCCACATTGACTTCAACCAATATTATGGATTTCATCTAATAGACATTTTTAAAACGATGGTGAGAATGTTGTTTTATCAAGATCCTTGAGCAGTTCCCAGGTCTCACCGGATTGCTTCCCCTTTTGTTGTACGGGGTCCATCGTATCTTTTTGACCAGTCCCTACGTCCCTACGTCTTACGGGACTACTTACCCCTCTTGTTGTATGGGGTTCATCGTATCTTTCTTCCCCTGTTTGATTGAACAATATAAAGATCTTCTTTTCCAATTGCATCTCCTCTCATTTAGTAATTTGAATGTCCCACACTGATTTCAACCAATATTATGGATTTCATCTAATAGACATTTTTAAAATGACGGTGAGAATGTTGTTTTATGAACATCCTTGAGCCGTTCCCAGGTCCCACAGGACTGTTTCCCCTTTTGCTGTATGGGGTCCATCGAATCTTTTTTACCAGTCCCTACGTCTTACGGGTCTACTTACCCCTCTTGTTGTATGGGGTTTATTGTATCTTTCTTCTCCTGTTTGACTGAACAATATGAAGATCTTCTTTTTCAATTGCATCTCCTCTCATCTACTAATTTGAACAACGCACTTTGATTTCAACCAATATTTTGAATTTCATCTAATCAACAGTTTTAACAAGATGGTGAGGATGTTCCTTTATCAAGATCCTTGAGCAGTTCCCAGGTCTCACAAGACTGCTTCCCCTTTTGTTGTACGGTGTCCATCGTATCTTTTTGATCAGTCCCTAGGTCTTACGGGACTACTTACCCCTCTTGTCGTATGGGATTCATCGTATCTTTCTCCCTTTGTTTCATTTAACAATATGAAGATCTTCTTTTTTCAAATGCATCTCCTCTCATTTAGGAATTTGAACATCCCACATCGATTTCAACCAATATTATGGATTTCATCCTAATAGACATTTTTAAAATGATGGTGAGAATGTTGTTTTATGATTTTATCAAGATCTTTGAGCAGTTCCCAGGTCTCACAGGACTGCTTCCCCTTTTGATGTACGGAGTCCATCGTATCTTTTTGACCAGTCCCTACGTCTTACGGGACTACTTACCCCTCTTGTTGTATGGGGTTCAACGTATCTTTCTTCTCCTATTTGATTGAACAATATGAAGATCTTGTTTTTCAATTGCATCTCCTCTCATCTACTAATTTGAACATCGCTCTTTCATTTCAACCAATATTTTGAATTTCATCTAATCGATAGTTTTAACAAGATGGTGAGGACGTTCCTTTATCAAGATCCTTGAGCAGTTCCCAGGTCTCACAGAACTGCTTCCCCTTTTGTTGTACGGGGTCCTTCGTATCCTTTTGATCAGTATATAGGTCTTACGGGACTACTTACCCCTCTTGTTGTATGGGATTCATCGTATCTTTCTCCCTTTGTTTGATTTAACAATACGAAGATCTTTAGTCCTCTCATTTAGTAATTTGAACATCCCACATTGATTTCAACCAATATTTTGAATTTCATCTAATCGACAGTTTTAACAAGATGGTGAGGATGTTCCTTTATCAAGATGCTCGAGCAGTTCCCAGGTGTCACAGGACTGCTTCCCCTTTTGTTGTACGATGTCCACCGTATCTTTTTGACCAGTCCCTACGTCTTACGGGACTACTTACCCCTCTTGTTGTATGGTGTCTATGTCACAATGGTACGGGTACGGGTACGAGTTCGGGTACGGGGGTACGGATACGGGTACGGCATTTTTTAAAATCATGGTACGGGTACGGCGACTATTATATATAAAAAATAGTTATTATATATAATTAAACCACAATTATTATATATAATTAAACCACAAGTAACTTAAAATCATGATTTTTTTAAGTTATATTGAGACTTCTTATGTTAAAGTAAAAAAAAATAAAAAAAAATCAAAAACAAGTATTTTTTTGAATTTTTTTGTTAAAATAATGTTTGGATCTGGATCTGACCCGGATCCAGATCCGAGCCGTACCGGTACGTGGTACGCCACCAAAGTGGCGTACCACTGTGACTTAGTATGGTGTTCATAGTATCTTTCTTCCCCTATTTGATTGAACAATATGAAGATCTTGTTTTTCAATTGCATCTCCTCTCATCTACTAATTTGAACATCGCCCTTTCATTTCAACCAATATATTGAATTTCATCTAATCGACAGTTTTAACAAGATGGTGAGGATGTTCCTTTATCAAGATCCTTGAGCAGTTCCCAGGTCTCACAGAACTGCATCCCCTTTTGTTGTACGNCCCACATTGATTTCAACCAATATTTTGAATTTCATCTAATCGACAGTTTTAACAAGATGGTGAGGATGTTCCTTTATCAAGATGCTTGAACAGTTCCCAGGTCTCACAGGACTGCTTCCCCTTTTGTTGTACTGGGTCCATTGCATCCTTTGGATCAGTCCGTAGGTCTTACGGGACTACTTACCCCTCTTGTTGTATGAGATTCATTGTATCTTTCTCCCTTTGTTTGATTTAACAATACCAAGATCTTCTTTTTTCAATTGCATCTCCTCTCATTTAGTAATTTGAACATCTCACATTGATTTCAACCAATATTTTGAATTTCATTTAATCAACAGTTTTAACAAGATGGTGAGGATGTTCCTTTATCAAGATGCTTGAGCAGTTCCCAGGTCTCAGAGGACTGCTTCCCCTTTTGTTGTACGGGGTCCATCGTATCCTTTTGATCAGTCCCTAGGTCATACGTGACTAATTACCCCTCCTGTTGTATGTGATTCTTCGTATCTTTCTTCTCCTGTTTCAATTGCAACTCCTCTCATCTACTAATTTGAACTTCGCACTTTGATTTCAACCAATATTTTGAATTTCATCTAATCGGCAGTTTTAACAAGATGGTGAGGATGTTCCTTTATCATGATCCTTGAGCAATTCCCAGGTCTCACAGGACTGCTTCCCCTTTTGTTGTATGGGGTCAATCGTATCCATTTGATCAGTCCCTAGGTCTTACGAGACTACTTACCCCTCTTGTCGTATGGGATTCATCGTATCTTTCTCCCTTTGTTTCATTTAACAATATGAAGATCTTCTTTTTTCAATTGCATCTCCTCTCTTTTATGAATTTGAACATCCCACATCGATTTCAACCAATATTATGGATTTCATCCAAATAGACATTTTTAAAATGATGGTGAGTATGTTGTTTTATCAAGATCCTTGAGCAGTTCCCAGGTCTCACAGGACTGCTTCCCCTTTTGCTGTACGGAATCCATCGTATCTTTTTTACCAGTCCCTACGTCTTACGGGACTACTTATCCCTTTTGTTGTATGGGGTTCATCGTATCTTTCTTCCCCTATTTGATTGAACAATATGAAGATCTTGTTTTTCAATTGCATCTCCTCTCATCTACTAATTTGAACATCGCTCTTTCATTTCAACCATTATTTTGAATTTCATCTAATCGATAGTTTTAACAAGATGGTGAGGACGTTCCTTTTTCAAGATCCATGAGCAGTTCCTAGGTCTCACAGAACTGCTTCCCCTTTTGTTGTACGGGGTCCTTCGTATCCTTTTGATCAGTCCATAGGTCTTACGGGACTAATTACCCCTCTTGTTGTATGGGATTCATCGTATCTTTCTCCCTTTGTTTGATTTAACAATACGAAGATCTTTAGTTTTTTCAATTGCATCTCCTCTCATTTAGTAATTTGAACATCCCACATTGATTTCAACCAATATTTTGAATTTCATCTAATCGACAGTTTTAACAAGATGGTTAGGATGTTCCTTTATCAAGATGCTTGAGCAGTTCCCAGGTCTCACAGGACTGCTTCCCCTTTTGTTGTATGGGGTCCATCGTATCCTTTTGATCAGTCCCTAGGTCTTACGGGACTACTTACCCCTCTTGTCGTATGGGATTCATCGTATCTTTCTTCCCCTATTTGATTGAACAATATGAAGATCTTGTTTTTCAATTGCATCTCCTCTCATCTACTAAATTGAACATCGCTCTTTCATTTGAACCAATATTTTGAATTTCATCTAATCGACAGTTTTAACAAGCTGGTGAGGATGTTCCTTTATCAAGATCCTTGAGCAGTTCCCAGGTCTCACAAAACTGCATCCCCTTTCGTTGTACGGGGTCCTTCGTATCCTTTTGATCAGTCCTTAGGTCTTACGGGACTACTTACCCCTCTTGTTGTATGGGATTCATCGTATCTTTCTCCCATTGTTTGATTTAACAAAACGAAGATCTTCTTTTTTCGATTGCATCTCCTCTCATTTAGTAATTTGAACATCCTACATTGATTTCAACCAATATTTTGAATTTCATCTAATCGACAGTTTTAACAAGATGGTGAGGATGTTCCTTTACCAAGATGCTTGAACAATTCCCAGGTCTCACAGGACCGCTTCCCCTTTTGTTGTACAGGGTCCACTGTATCCTTTTGATCAGTCCCTAGGTCTTACGGGACTACTTACCCCTCTTGTTGTATGGGTTTCATCGTATCTTTCTACCATTGTTTGATTTAACAAAACGAAGATCTTCTTTTTTCAATTGCATCTCCTCTCATTTAGTAATTTGAACATCCCACATTGATTTCAACCAATATTTTGAATTTCATCTAATCGACAGTTTTAACAAGATGGTGAGGATGTTCCTTTATCAAGATGCTTGAACAGTTCCCAGGTCTCACAGGACTGCTTCCCCTTTTGTTGTACTGGGTCCATTGCATCCTTTGGATCAGTCCGTAGGTCTTACGGGACTACTTACCCCTCTTGTTGTATGGGGTTCATCGTATCTTTTTTCTCCTGTTTGATTGAACAATATGAAGATCTTCTTTTTCAATTGCATCTCCACTCATCTACTAATTTGAACATCGCACTTTGATTTCAACCAATATTTTGAATTTCATCTTATCAACAGTTTTAACAAGATGGTGCGGATGTTCCTTTATCAAGATCCTTGAGCAGTTCCCAGGTCTCAGAGGACTGCTTCCCCTTTTGTTGTACGGGTCCATCGTATCCTTTTGATCAGTCCCTAGGTCATACGGGATTACTTACCCCTCTTGTCGTATGGGATTCATCCTATCTTTCTAACTTTGTTCGATTTAACAATACGAACATCTTTTTTCAATTGCATCTCCTCCCATTTAGTAATTTGAACATCTCACATTGATTTCAACCAATATTTTGAATTTCATCTAATCGACAGTTTTAACAAGATGGTGAGGATGTTCCTTTATCAAGATCCTTGAGCAGTTCCCAGGTCTCACAGGACTGCTTCCCCTTTTGTTGTAGGGGGTCAATCGTATCCATTTGATCAGTCCCTAGGTCTTACGGGACTACTTACCCCTCTTGTCGTATGGGATTCATCGTATCTTTCTCCCTTTGTTTCATTTAACAATATGAAGATCTTCTTTTTTCAATTGCATCTCCTCTCATTTAGGAATTTGAACATCCCACATCGATTTCAACCAATATTATGGATTTCATCCTAATAGACATTTTTAAAATGATGGTGAGAATGTTGTATTATCAAGATCCTTGAGCAGTTCCCAGGTCTCACAGGATTGCTTCCCCTTTTGCTGTACGGAGTCCATCGTATCTTTTTGACCAGTCCCTACGTCTTACGGGACTACTTACCCCTCTTGTTGTATGGGGTTCATCGTATCTTTCTTCTCCTATTTGATTGAACAATATGAAGATCTTGTTTTTCAATAACATCTCCTCTGATCTACTAATTTGAACATCGCTCTTTCATTTCAACCAATATTTTGAATTTCATCTACTCGATAGTTTTAACAAGATGTTGACGACGTTCCTTTATCAAGATCCTTGAGCAGTTCCCAGGTCTCACAGAACTGCTTCCCATTTTGTTGTACGGGATCCTTCGTATCCTTTTGATCAATCCATGGGTCTTACGGGACTACTTACCCCTCTTGTTGTATGGGATTCATCGTATCTTTCTCCCTTTGTTTGATTTAACAATACGAAGATCTTTAGTTTTTTCAATTGCATCTCCTCTCATTTAGTAATTTGAACATCTCACATTGATTTCAACCAATATTTTGAATTTCATCTAATCGACAGTTTTAACAAGATGGTGAGGATGTTCCTTTATCAAGATGCTTGAGCGGTTCCCAGGTCTCACAGGACTGCTTCCCCTTTTGTTGTACAATGTCCATCGTATCTTTTTGACCAATCCCTACGCCTTACGGGACTACTTACCCCTCTTGTTGTATGGTGTTCATAGTATCTTTCTTCCCCTATTTGATTGAACAATATGAAGATCTTGTTTTTCAATTGCATCTCCTCTCATCTACTAATTTGAACATCGCCCTTTCATTTCAACCAATATATTGAATTTCATCTAATCGACAGTTTTAACAAGATGGTGAGGATGTTCCTTT
>JAANDH010000464.1:30359-79618 GCA_011799765.1 Nymphaea thermarum
TTTGATTGAACAATATGAAGATCTTGTTTTTCAATTGCATCTCCTCTCATCTACTAATTTGAACATCGCCCTTTCATTTCAACCAATATATTGAATTTCATCTAATCGACAGTTTTAACAAGATGGTGAGGATGTTCCTTTATCAAGATCCTTGAGCAGTTCCCAGGTCTCACAGAACTGCATCCCCTTTTGTTGTACGAGGTCCTTCGTATCCTTTTGATCAGTCCCTAGGTCTTACGGGACTACTTAACCCTCTTGTTGGATGGGATTCATCGTATCTTTCTCCCTTTGTTTGATTTAACAAAACGAAGATCTTCCTTTTTCAATTGCATCTCCTCTCATTTAGTAATTTGAACATCCCACATTGATTTCAACCAATATTTTGAATTTCATCTAATCGACAGTTTTAACAAGATAGTGAGGATGTTCTTTTATCAAGATGCTTGAACAGTTCTCAGGTCTCACAGGACTGCTTCCCCTTTTGTTGTACCGGGTCCATTGTATCCTTTTGATCAGTCCGTAGGTCTTACGGGACTACTTACCCCTCTTGTCGTATGAAAATCATCGTATCTTTCTCCATTTGTTTGATTTAACAATACCAAGATCTTGTTTTTTCAATTGCATCTCCTCTCATTTAGTAATTTGAATATCTCACATTGATTTCAATCAATATTTTGAATTTCATTTAATCAACAGTTTTAACAAGATGGTGAGGATGTTCCTTTATCAAGATGCTTGAGCAGTTCCCAGGTCTCAGAGGACTGCTTCCCCTTTGGTTGTACGGGGTCCATCGTATCCTTTTGATCAGTCCCTAGGTCTTACGGGACTAATTACCCCTCCTGTTGTATGTGATTCTTCGTATCTTTCTTCTCATGTTTCATTGAACAATATGAAGATCTTCTTTTTCAATTGCAACTCCTCTCATCTACTAATTTGAACTTCGCACTTTGATTTCAACCAATATTTTGAATTTCATCTAATCGACAGTTTTAACAAGATGGTGAGGATGTTCCTTTATCATGATCCTTGAGCAATTCCCAGGTCTCACAGGACTGCTTCCCCTTTTGTTGTACGGGGTCAATCGTATCCATTTGATCAGTCCCTAGGTCTTACGGGACTACTTACCCCTCTTGTCGTATGGGATTCATCGAATCTTTCTCCCTTTGTTTCATTTAACAATATGAAGATCTTCTTTTTTCAATTGCATCTCCTCTCATTTAGGAATTTGAACATCCCACATCGATTTCAACCAATATTACGGATTTCATCCTAATAGACATTTTTAAAATGATGGTGAGTATGATGTTTTATCAAGATACTTGAGCAGTTCCCAGGTCTCACAGGACTGCTTCCCCTTTTGCTGTACGGAATCCATCGTATCTTTTTTACCAGTCCCTACGTCTTACGGGACTACTTACCCCTTTTGTTGTATAGGGTTCATCGTATCTTTCTTCCCCTATTTGATTGAACAATATGAAGATCTTGTTTTTCAATTGCATCTCCTCTCATCTACTAATTTGAACATCGCTCTTTCATTTCAACCATTATTTTGAATTTCATCTAATCGATAGTTTTAACAAGATGGTGAGGACGTTCCTTTTTCAAGATCCTTGAGCAGTTCCTAGGTCTCACAGAACTGCTTCCGCTTTTGTTGTACGGGGTCCTTCGTATCCTTTTGATCAGTCCATAGGTCTTACGGGACTACTTACCCCTCTTGTTGTATGGGATTCATCGTATCTTTGTCCCTTTGTTTGATTTAACAATACAAAGATCTTTTTTCAATTGCATCTCCTCTCATTTAGTAATTTGAACATCTCACATTGATTTCAACAAATATTTTGAATTTCATCTAATCGACAGTTTTAACAAGATGGTGAGGATGTTCCTTTATCAAGATGCTTGAGCAGTTCCCAGGTCTCACAGAACTGCTTCCCCTTTTGTTGTACGGGGTCCATCGTATCCTTTTGATCAGTCCCTAGGTCTTACGAGACTACTTACCTCTCTTGTTGTATGGGGTTCATCGTATCTTTCTTCTCCTGTTTGATTGAACAATATGAAGATCTTTTTCAATTGCATCTCCTCCCATCTACTAATTTGAACATCGCACTTTGATTTCAACCAATATTTTGAATTTCATCTAATCGACAGTTTTAACAAGATGGTGAAGATGTTCCTTTATCAAGATCCTTGAGCAGTTCCTAGGTCTCACATGACTGCTTCCCCTTTTGTTGTACGGGGTCAATCGTATAATTTTAATCAGACCCTAGGACTTACGGGACTACTTACCCCTCTTGTCGTATAGGATTCATCGTCTCTTTCTCCCGTTGTTTCATTTAACAATATGAAGATCTTTTTTCAATTGCATCTCCTCTCATTTAGTAATTTGAACATCCCACATTGATTTCAACCAATATTTTGAATTTAATCTAATCGACAGTTTTAACAAGATGGTGAGGATGTTCCTTTATCAGGATGCTTGAGCAGTTCCCAGGTCTCACAGGACTGCTTCCCTCTTTGTTGTACGGGGTCCATCGTATCTTTTTTACCAGTCCCTACGTCTTACGAGAATACATACCCCTCTTGTTGTATGGGGTTCATCGTATCTTTCTTCTCCTGTTTGATTGAACAATATGAAGATCTTGTTTTTCAATTGCATCTCCTCTGATCTACTAATTTGAACATCGCACTTTGATTTCAACAAATATTTTGAATTTCATCTGATCGACAGTTTTAACAAGATGGTGAGGATGTTCCTTTATCAAGATCCTTGAGCAGTTCCCAAGTCTCACAGGACTGCTTCCCTTTTTGTTGTACGGGGTCCATCGTATCCTTTTGATCAGTCCCTAGGTCTTACGGGACAACTTACCCATCTTGTTGTAAGGGGTTCATAGTATCTTTCTTCCCCTATTTGATTGAACAATATGAAGATCTTGTTTTTCAATTGCATCTCCTCTCATCTACTAATTTGAACATCGCTCTTTCATTTCAACCAATATTTTGAATTTCATCTAATCGACAGTTTTAACAAGCTGGTGAGGATGTTCCTTTATCAAGATCCTTGAGCAGTTCCCAGGTCTCACAGAACTGCATCCCTTTTCGCTGTACGGGGTCCTTCGTATCCTTTTGATCAGTCCCTAGGTCTTACGGGACTACTTACCCCTCTTGTTGTATGGGATTCATCGTATCTTTCTCCCTTTGTTTGATTTTACAAAACGAAGATCTTCTTTTTTCAATTGCATCTCCTCTCATTTAGTAATTTGAACATCCCACATTGATTTCAACCAATATTTTGAATTTCATCTAATCGACAGTTTTAACAAGAAGGTGAGGATGTTCCTTTATCAAGATCCTTGAGCAGCTGCTTTCCCTTTTGTTGTACGGGGTCCATCGTATCCTTTTGATCAGTCCCTAGATCTTACGGGACTACTTACCCCTCTTGTTGTATTGGATTCATCGTATCTTTCTCCCTTTGTTTGATTTAACAATATGAAGATCTTCTTTTTTCAATTGCATCTCCTCTGATTTAGTAATTTGCACATCCCACATTGATTTCAACCAATATTATGGATTTCATCTAATAGACATTTTTAAAATGATGGTGAGAATGTTGTTTTATCAAGAACCTTCAGCAGTTCCCAGGTCTCACAGGACTGCTTCCCTTTTTGTTGTACGACGTCCATCGTATCTTTTTGACCAAACCCTACGTCTTACCGGACAACTTACCCCTCTTGTTGTACGGGGTTCATCGTGTCTTTCTTCCCCTGTTTGACTGAACAATATGAAGATCTTGTTTTTCAATTGCATGTCCTCTCATCTACTAATTTGAACATAGCTCTTTGATTTCAACCAATATTTTGAATTTCATCTAATCGACATTTTTAACAAGATGGTGAGGATGTTCCTTTATCAAGATCCTTGAGCAGTTCCCAGGTCTCACAGGACTGCTTCCCCTTTTGTTGTACGGGGTCCATCGTATCCTTTTGATCAATCCTAGGTCTTACGGGACTACCTACCCCTCTTGTTGTATAGGACTCATCGTATCGTTCTCTCTTAGTTTGATTTAAGAATATGAAGATCTTCTTTTCTCAATTGCATCTCCTCTCATTTAGCAATTTGAACATCCCACATTGATTTCAACCAGTATTTTGAATTTCATCTAATCGACAGTTTTAACAAGAAGGTGAGGATGTTCCTTTATCAAGATCCTTGAGCAGCTGCTTTCCCTTTTGTTGTACGGGGTCCATCGTATCCTTTTGATCAGTCCCTAGATCTTACGGGACTACTTACCCCTCTTGTTGTATTGGATTCATCGTATCTTTCTCCCTTTGTTTGATTTAACAATATGAAGATCTTCTTTTTTCAATTGCATCTCCTCTCATTTAGTAATTTGCACATCCCACATTGATTTCAACCAATAGTATGGATTTCATCTAATAGACATTTTCAAAATGATGGTGAGAATGTTGTTTTATCAAGAACCTTCAGCAGTTCCCAGGTCTCACAGGACTGCTTCCCCTTTTGTTGTACGGGGTCCATCGTATCCTTTTGATCAGTCCTAGGTCTTACGGGACTACCTACCCCTCTTGTTGTATGGGACTCATCGTATCGTTCTCTCTTAGTTTGATTTAAGAATAAGAAGATCTTCTTTTCTCAATTGCATCTCCTCTCATTTAGTAATTTGAACATCCCACATTGATTTCAACCAGTATTTTGAATTTCATCTAATCGACAGTTTTAACAAGAAGGTGAGGATGTTCCTTTATCAAGATCCTTGAGCAGCTGCTTTCCCTTTTGTTGTACGGGGTCCATCGTATCCTTTTGATCAGTCCCTAGATCTTACGGGACTACTTACCCCTCTTGTTGTATTAGATTCATCGTATCTTTCGCCCTTTGTTTGATTTAACGATATTAAGATCTTCTTTTTTCAATTGCATCTCCTCTCATTTAGTAATTTGAACATCCCACATTGACTTCAACCATTATTTTGAATTTCATCTAATCGACAGTTTTAACAAGATGGTGAGGATGTTCCTTTATCAAGATCCTAGAGCAGTTCCCAGGTCTCACAGGACTGCTTCCCCATTTGTTGTATGTGGTCCATCGTATCCTTTTGATCAGTACCTACGTCTTACGGGAATACTTACCCCTCTTGTTGTACGGGGTTCATCGTGTCTTTCTTCCCATGTTTGACTTAACAATATGAAGATCTTGTTTTTCAATTGCATCTCCTCTCATCTACTAATTTGAACATCGCTCTTTGATTTCAACCAATATTTTGAATTTCATCTAATCGACAATTTTAACAAGATGGTGAAGATGTTCCTTTATCAACATCCTTGAGCAGTTCTCAAGTCTCACAGGACTGCTTCCCCTTTTGTTGTACGGGGTCCATCGTATCCTTCTGATCAGTCCCTAGGTCTTACGGGACTACTTACCCCTCCTGTTGTATGGGATTCATCGTATCTTTCTCCCTTTGTTTGATTTAACAATACGAAGATCTTCTTTTTTCAATTGCATCTCCTCTCATTTAGTAATTTGAACATCTCACATTGATTTCAACCAATATTTTGAATTTCATCTAATCGACAGTTTTAACAAGATGGTGAGGATGTTCCTTTATCAAGATGCTTGAGTAGTTCTCAGGTCTCACAGGACAGCTTCCCCTTTTGTTGTACGGGGTACATCGTATCCTTTTGATCAGTCCCTAGGTCTTAGGGGACTACTTAACCCTCTTGTTGTAAGGGGTTCATCGTATCTTTCTTCTCCTGTTTGATTGAACAATATGAGGATCTTCTTTTTCAATTGCACCTCCTCTTATCTACTAATTTGAACATTGCACTTTGATTTCAACTAATATTTTGAATTTCATCTAATCGACAGTTTTAACAAGATGGTGAGGATGTTCCTTTATCAAGATCCTTGAGCAGTTCCCTGGTCTCACAGGACTGCTTAGCCTTTTGTTGTACGGGGTCAATCGTATCCTTTTGCTCAGTCCCTAGGTTTTACGGGACTACTTACCCCTCTTGTCGTATGGGATTCATCGTATCTTTCTTCCACTGTTTGATTGAACAATATGAATTCCACTGTTTGATTGAACAATATGAAGATCTTCTTTTTTCAATTGCATCTCCTCTCATCTAGTAATTTGAACATCCCACATTGATTTTAACCAATATTTTGAATTTCATCTAATCGACTGTTTTAACAAGATGGTGAGGATGTTCTTTTATCAAGATGCTTGAGCAGTTCCCAGGTCTCACAGGACTGCTTCCCCTTTTGTTGTACAGGGTCCTTCGTATCCTTTTGATCAGTCCCTAGGTCTTACGGGACTACTTACCCCTCTTGTTGTATGTGATTCATCGTATCTTTCTCCCTTTGTTTGATTTAACAATACGAAGATCTTCTTTTTTCAATTGCATCTCCTCTCATTTAGTAATTTGAACATCTCACATTGATTTCAACCAATATTTTGAATTTCATCTAATCGACAGTTTTAACAAGATGGTGAGGATGTTCTTTTATCAAGATGGTTGAGCAGTTCCCAGGTCTCACAACACTGCTTCCCCTTTTGTTGTACGGGTCCATCGTATCCTTTTGATAGTCCCTAGGTCTTACGGGACTACTTACCCCTCTTGTTGAATGTGGTTCATCGTATGTTTCTTCTCCTGTTTGATTGAACAATGTTTGATTGAACAATATGAAGATCTTGTTTCAATTGCATATCCTCTCATCCACTAAGAGCATCCCACATTGATTTCAACCAATATTTTGAATTTCATCTAATCGACAGTTTTAACAAGATGGTGAGGATGTTCCTTTATCAAGATCCTTGAGCAGTTCCCAGGTCTCACAGGACTGTTTCACCTTTTGTTGTACGAGGTCAATCGTATCCTTTTGATCAGTCCCTAGGTCTTACGGGACTACTTACCCCTCTTGTTGTATGGGATTCATCGTATCTTTCTCCCTTTGTTTGATTTAACAATACCAAGATCTTCTTTTTTCAATTGCATCTCCTCTCATTTAGTAATTTGAACATCTCACATTGATTTCAACCAATATTTTGAATTTCCTCTAATCAACAGTTTTAAGAAGATGGTGAGGATGTTCCTTTATCAAGATGCTTGAGCAGTTCCCAGGTCTCACAGGACTGCTTCCCCTTTTGTTCAGTCCCTAGGTCTTACGGGACTACTTACCCGTCTTGTTGTATCGGGTTCATCGTATCTTTCTTCTCCTGTTTGATTGAACAATATGAAGATCTTCTTTTTCAATTGCATCTCCTCTCATCTACTAATTTGAACATCGCACTTTGATTTCAACCAATATTTTGAATTTCATCTTATCAACAGTTTTAACAAGATGGTGCGGATGTTCCTTTATCAAGATCCTTGAGCAGTTCCCAGGTCTCACAGGACTGCTTCCCCTTTTGTTGTACGGGGTCCATCGTATGCTTTTGATCAGTCTCTAGCTCTTACGGGACTACTTACCCCTCTTGTTGTATGGATTCATCGTATCTTTCGCCCTTTGTTTGATTTAACGATATTAAGATCTTCTTTTTTCAATTGCATCTCCTCTCATTTAGTAATTTGAACATCCCACATTGACTTCAACCATTATTTTGAATTTCAAAATTTCATCTAATCGACAGTTTTAACAAGATGGTGAGGATGTTCCTTTATCAAGATGGTTGAGCAGTTCCCAGGTCTCACAGGACTGCTTCCCCTTTTGTTGTATGGGGTCCATCGTATCCTTTTGATCAGTCATAGGTCTTATGGGACTACTTACCCCTCTTGTTGTACGGATTCATCGTATTTTTCTCCCTTTGTTTGATTTAACGATATTAAGATCTTCTTTTTTCAATTGCATCTCCTCTCATTTAGTAATTTGAACATCTCACATTGACTTCAACCATTTTTTTGAATTTCATCTAATCGATAGTTTTAAAAAGATGGTGAGGATGTTCCTTTATCAAGATCATTGAGCAGTTCCCAGGTCTCACAGAACTGCTTCCCCTTTTGTTGTACGGGGTCCTTCGTATCCTTTTGATCAGTCCCTAGTTCTTACGGGACTACTTACCCCTCTTGTTGTATGAGATTCATCGTATCTTTCTTCCTTTGTTTGATTTAACAACACGAAGATCATCTTTTTTCAATTGCATCTCCTCTCATTTAGTAATTTGAACATCCCACATTGATTTCAACCAATATTTTGAATTTCATCGAATCGACAGTTTTAACAAGATGGTGAGGATGTTCCTTTATCAAGATGCTTGAGCAGTTCACAGGTCTCACAGGACTGCTTCCCCTTTTGTTGTATAGGGTCCATCGTATCCTTTTGATCAGTCCCTAGGTCTTACGGGACTACTTACCCCTCTTGTTTTATGGGATTCATCGTATCTTTGTCCCTTTCTTTGATTTAACAATACAAAGATCTTTTTTCAATTGCATCTCCTCTCATTTAGTAATTTGAACATCTCACATTGATTTCAACAAATATTTTGAATTTCATCTAATCGACAGTTTTAACAAGATGGTGAGCATGATCCTTTATCAAGATGCTTGAGCAGTTCCCAGGTCTCACAGAACTGCTTCCCCTTTTGTTGTACGGGGTCCATCGTATCCTTTTGATCAGTCCCTAGGTCTTACGGGACTACTTACCTCTCTTGTTGTATGGGGTTCATCGTATCTTTCTTCTCCTGTTTGATTGAAGAATATGAAGATCTTTTTCAATTGCATCTCCTCCCATCTACTAATTTGAACATCGCACTTTGATTTCAACCAATATTTTGAATTTCATCTAATCGACAGTTTTAACAAGATGGTGAAGATGTTCCTTTATCAAAATCCTTGAGCAGTTCCCAAGTCTCACATGATTGCTTTCCTTTTTGCTGTACAGGGTCAATCGTATAATTTTAATCAGTCCATAGGACTTACGGGACTACTTACCCCTCTTGTCGTATGGGATTCATTGTATCTTTCTCCTGTTGTTTCATTTAACAATATGAAGATCTTTTTTCAATTGCATCTCCTCCCATTTAGTAATTTGAACATCCCACATTGATTTCAACCAATATTTTGAATTTCATCTAATCGACAGTTTTAACAAGATGGTGAGGATTCTCCTTTATCAAGATGCTTAAGCAGTTCCCAGGTCTCACAGGACTGCTTCCCTCTTTGTTGTACGGGGTCCATCGTATCTTTTTTACCAGTCCCTACGTCTTACGAGACTACATACCCCTCTTGTTGTATGGGGTTCATCGTATCTTTCTTCCCATGTTTGATTGAACAATATGAAGATCTTGTTTTTCAATTGCATCTCCTCTGATCTACTAATTTGAACATCGCACTTTGATTTCAACCAATATTTTGAATTTCATCTGATCGACAGTTTTAACAAGATGGTGAGGATGTTCCTTTATCAAGATCCTCGAGCAGTTCACAGGTCTCACAAGAATGCTTTCCCTTTTGTTGTACGGGGTCCATCGTATCCTTTTGATCAGTCCCTAGATCTTACGGGACTACTTACCCCTCTTGTTGTATTGAATTCATCGTATCTTTGTCCTTTTGTTTGATTTAACAATACAAAGATCTTTTTTCAATTGCATCTCCTCTCATTTAGTAATTTGAACATCTCACATTGATTTCAACAAATATTTTGAATTTCTTCTAATCGACAGTTTTAACAAGATGGTGAGCTTGTTCCTTTATCAAGATGGTTGAGCAGTTCCCAGGTCTCACAGAACTGCTTCCCCTTTTGTTGTACGGGGTCCATCGTATCCTTTTGATCAGTCCCTAGGTCTTACGGGACTACTTACCTCTCTTGTTGTATGGGGTTCATCGTATCTTTCTTCTCCTGTTTGATTGAACAATATGAAGATCTTTTTCAATTGCATCTCCTCCCATCTACTAATTTGAACATCGCACTTTGATTTCAACCAATATTTTGAATTTCATCTAATCGACAGTTTTAACAAGATGGTGAAGATGTTCCTTTATCAAAAACCTTGAGCAGTTCCCAGGTCTCACATGACTGCTTCCCCTTTTGCTGTACGGGGTCAATCGTATAATTTTAATTTACGGGGGACTACTTACCCCTCTTGTCGTATGGGATTCATCGTATCTTTCTCCTGTTGTTTCATTTAACAATATGAAGATCTTTTTTCAATTGCATCTCCTCTCATTTAGTAATTTGAACATCCCACATTGATTTCAACCAATATTTTGAATTTCATCTAATCGACAGTTTTAACAAGATGGTGAGGATTCTCCTTTATCAGGATGCTTAAGCAGTTCCCAGGTCTCACAGGACTACTTCCCTCTTTGTTGTACGGGGTCCATCGTATCTTTTTTGCCAGTCCCTACGTCTTACGAGACTACATACCCCCCTTGTTGTATGGGGTTCATCGTATCTTTCTTCCCTTGTTTGATTGAACAATATGAAGATCTTGTTTTTCAATTGCATCTCCTCTCATCTACTAATTTGATCGCACTTTGATTTCAACCAATATTTTGAATTTCATCTGATCGACAGTTTTAACAAGATGGTGAGGATCTTCCTTTATCAAGATCCTTGAGCAGTTCCCAGGTCTCACAGGACTGCTTTCCCTTTTGTTGTACGGTGTCTATCCTTTTGATCAGTCCCTAGATCTTACGGGACTACTTACCCCTCTTGTTGTATTGGATTCATCGTATCTTTCTCCCTTTGTTTGATTTAACGATATTAAGATCTTCTTTTTTCAATTGCATCTCCTCTCATTTAGTAATTTGAACATCCCACATTGACTTCAACCATTATTTTGAATTTCATCTAATCGACAGTTTTAACAAGACGGTGAGGATGTTCCTTTATCAAGATGGTTGAGCAGTTCCCAGGTCTCACAGTACTGCTTCCCCTTTTGTTGTGTGGGGTCCATCGTATCCTTTTGATCAGTGCTTGAGCAGTTCCCAGGTCTCACAGGACTGCTTCCCCTTTTGTTGTACGGGGTCAATCGTATCCTTTTGATCAGTCTCTAGGTCTTACGAGACTACTTACCCCTCGTGTCGTATGGGATTCATCGTATTTTTCTCCCTTTGTTTGATTTCACAATACGAAGATCTTCTTTTTTCAATTGCATCTCCTCTCATTTAGGAATTTGAACATCCTACATCGATTTCAACCAATATTATGGATTTCATCGTAATTGACATTTTTAAAATGATGGTGAGAATGTTGTTTTATCAAGATCCTTGAGTAGTTCCCAGGTCTCACAGGACTGATTCCCCTTTTGTTGTACGGAGTCCATCGTATCTTTTTGACTAGTCCCTACGTCTTACGGGACTACTTACCCCTCTTGTTGTATGGGGTTCATAGTATCTTTCTTCCCCTATTTGATTGAACAATATGAAGATCTTGTTTTTCAATTGCATCTCCTCTCATCTATTAATTCTTTCCCTATTTGATTGAACAATATGAAGATCTTGTTTTTCAATTGCATCTCCTCTCATCTACTAATTTGAACATCGCTCTTTCATTTCAACCAATATTTTGAATTTCATCTAATCGAAAGTTTTAACAAGATGGTGAGGATGTTCCTTTATCAAGATCTTTGAGCAGTTCCCAGGTTTCACAGGACTCCTTCTCCTTTTGTTATACGGGGTCAATCGTATCCTTTTGATCAGTCCCTAGGTCTTACGGAACTACTTACCCCTCTTGTCGTATGGGATTCATCATATCTTTCTCCCTTTGTTTGATTTCACAATACGAAGATCTTCTTTTTTCAATTGCATCTCCTCTCATTTAGTAATTTGAACATCCCACATTGATTTCAACTAATATTTTGAATTTCATTTAATCGACAGTTTTAACAAGATGGTGAGGGTGTTCCTTTATCAAGATCTTTGAGCAGTTCCCAGATCTCACAGGACTGCTTCCCCTTTTGTTGTACGGGGTCAATCGTATCCTTTTGATCAGTCCCTAGGTCTTACGGGACTACTTACCCCTCTTGTCGCATGGGATTCATCGTATCTTTCTCCCTTTGTTTGATTTAACAATATGAAGATCCTTTTTTTTCAATTGCATCTCCTCTCAGTTAGGAATTTGAACATCCCACATCGATTTCAACCAATATTATGGATTTCATCCTAATAGACATTTTTAAAATTATGGTGAGAATGTTGTTTTATCAAGATCCTTGAGCAGTTCACAGGTCTCACAGGACTGCTTCCCCTTTTGCTGTACGGGGTCCATCGCATCTTTTTGACCAGTCCCTACGTCTTACGGGACTGCTTACCCCTCTTGTTGTATGGGTTCATTGTATCTTTCTTCTCCTGTTTGATTGGACAATATGAAGATCTTCTTTTTCAATTGCATCTCCTCTCATCTACTAATTTGAACATCGCTCTTTCATTTCAACCAATATTTTAAATTTCATATAATCGACAGTTTTAACAATATGGTGAGGATGTTCCTTTATCAAGATCCTTGAGCAGTTCCCATGTCTCACAGAACTGCTTCCCCTTTTGTTGTACGGGGTCCTTCGTATCCTTTTGATCAGTCCCTAGGTCTTACAGGACTACTTACCCCTCTTGTTGTATGGGATTCATCGTATCTGTCTCTCTTTGTTTGATTTAACAATATGAAGATCTTCTTTTTTCAATTGCATCTCCTCTCATTTAGTAATTTGAACATCCCACATTGATTTCAACCAATATTTTGAATTTCATCTAATCGACAGTTTTAACAAGATGGTGAGGATGTTCCTTTATCAAGATGCTTGTGCAATTCCCAGGTCTCACAGGACTGCTTCCCCTTTTGTTGTACAGGGTCCATCGTATCCTTTTGATCAGTCCCTAGGTCTTACGGGACTACTTACCCCTCTTGTTGTATGAGATTCTTCTTATCTTTCTTTTCATGTTTGATTGAACAATATGAAGATCTTCTTTTTCAATTGCATCTCCTCTCATCTACTAATTTGAACTTCGCACTTTGATTTCAACCAATATTTTGAATTTCATCTAATCGACAGTTTTAACAAGATGGTGAGGCCTTTATCAAGATCCTTGAGCAGTTCCCAGGTCTCACAGGACTGCTTCCCTTTTTGTTGTACGGGGTCCATCATATCATTTTGATCAATCCCTAGGTCTTACGGGACTACTTACCTCTCTTGTTGAATGAGGTTCATCGTATCATTTTCCCTTTTCCCTTTGTCTGATTTAACAATATGAAGATCATGTTTTTTTAATTGCATCACCTCTCATCTACTAATTTGAACATCGCACTTTGATTTCAACCAATATTTTGAATTTCATCTAATCGACATTTATAACATGATGGGGAGGACGTTGCTTTATCAAGATCCTTGAGTAACTGTTCCCTGGTCTCGCAGGACTGCTTCCACATTTGTTGTACGGGATTCATTGTATCTTTTAGAGCAATCCTTATGTCTTACGGGACTACTTACCCCTCTTGTTGTATGGGCTTCATCCTATCTTTCTTCCCTTGTTTGATTTAAACAATATGAAGATTTCTTTTAATTGCATCTCCTCTCATTTACTAATTTGAACATCGCACATTGATTTCAATCAATATTTTCAAATTAATCTAATAGAAAGTTTTAGCATAATGGTGAGGATGTTGTTTTATCAAGATCTTTGAGCAGTTCCTAGGTCTCACAGGACTGCTTCCCCACTTGTTGAACGTGGTTCATCGTATCTTTTTGAGGAGTCCATAGGTCTTACGGGACAATTTATCCCTCTTGTTGTACGGGGTTCATCATATCTTTCTCCCTTTGTTTGATTTAACAACATGAAGATCTTGTTTTTTGAATTGCATCTCCTCTCATTTAGTAATTTGAACATCACACATTGATTTCAACCAATATTATGAATTTAATCTAATAGACATTTTTAACATGATGGTGAGAATGTTGCTTTATCAAGATCCTTGAGCAGTTCCCAAGTTTCACAGGACCCAAGTTTCACAGGACTGCTTCCCCTTTTTTTGTACGGGGTCCATCATATCCTTTTGATCAGTCCCTACATCTTACGGGACTACTTACCCCTTTTGTTGTATAGGGTTCACCATATCTTTCTCCCTTTGTTTGATTATACAATATGAAAACCTTGTTTTTGTAATTGCATCTCCTCTCATTTACTAATTTGAGGTTGAGGGTTTTAAAAGTTTTTAAGTGTAAAAATATTTTGATATAAAAATTGCCGAGTAAGTCGAAAAGTAGATATTTTTTGCAAAAACAAAAAACGTATACCTATTTTGTAAAACGAGGAAAGAATTTTGATGTCATGTAAAATTTCAACAAAACTTATAGAAAGATGTTAGAGACTAAAAGGTAGAATTGTCAACATCTTTTAAAAGTTTTGAAATTTTATGAGTTCCAAAGAACGTCCAAAATATGTTCAAAAATTTCAGACTGTAAAACTTTTGAAGCTTTCAATATTTTACTTACTAATAAAAACTCATAATGTTTGTATATTAAAATCCATTTGAAAGCCCAAGAATTTGAAAATTAAAAAAATATTTGTAGGTAAAGCAAAGTTCAAAATATTGCAAAACTTTCGCCAAAAAAAAAAATTAAATGTATGCCTCTATAAAAGTTGAAATGTCAAAACCACTCAAAAAATTTAGTAATGCTAGCTATGAAAAGCTGAAACAATTGTCAAAAACTTTTTTCAAATTTTATGAGTTATAAACAACATTGAAAATATTTTTAAAAATTGAAAACCATATAATATTTTGAAATTTTTAAGATTTTACTTTTGAAATGTTGAGTTTACAAAACTCATAAACATTGTGAATTATGTCAATTGTCAACAATTTGAAAGTGTGAGATTTTTTAGCTTTTATGAAGCTCAAAGAAATTTCCATTTTGCCAAATACTTTTAAAAATGTCTAGCCTTATAAAAGTTGAAAGAAATTGTCAAATTCGATCAAATATCAAGCCTTTAAAAATTTTAAAACTTGTTAAAGTTAACGGTTGCAGAATGTGAAAAGCAAAATTGAACGGAAGTGTTAAAATTTTAAAAATTTTGTGAATGTCTACATATTATTGTGAAAGTTACAAATTGATGAACAAGTTATCCTAAAGTTCTTCACCTTTACATACACTAAGAATGCCCTTAATGTATGGCTGACGTCCTACCTATGGCTTCTAGCCTAGCCTACCTCCTGTGAAAGGACAAGCCATAGTCCTAACTCAGCGAGTTGTCACCAAATTAACATTTGCTAGCAAGGAACACTGCTAACAACACTACAAAGGAAAAATGCACTGAAAGCAAGCAAACAGCGAATTAAATGGACTAAATGTTTCCACCCTTGACCACCTTCCTATCACAACTTACAATTCCGTACATATTATGAGAATGCAACAAAATGTCACATAAAAGTTCTAAAATTTACCAAAAATGTGAAACAAAAGATGTATGTCCAACAGAGAAGAAGAATCTCTGGATAAGGGTTTTTTTATATAGAAAATTAGAAGACAAGTAATCTGGATTAGAAAACAGAGGAAGCATAATGATATTTCTACAGAGCAGAAACAGTGATTTATTAAAAAATCAATCTCTCTCTTCCTGCAACTCCATAAGTTCAGAATTGTTTGGGTCACTTTCCAAAAGTATATATAAAGCTGCAGACCCAAAATCAACCCAAAATAGTAACTTTAGCCCTTCGAATTGTGTTCAGCAAGCCTCTATTCCATTACATGGACAGGATTTCTCTGTTTTTGACAGTTTGAAATCAACATGTTAAAATGGAACCCTTGTGAACAGATTTTCCTGAATTAGCCCTTGGTATTTGTTTTACACAAGCAAAATATGTCTAGATCAAAAGTTAGAATCTTTCAACCAGATTTAATATTTTTAAACAAATTTTAATTCTCAAGCGAACCTCTACTGAAGAACAGAAGTATGCAGGTTGAAAACTATAGCTCTTCTTTTATGTGTTTTACGGCTGGAAAAAGGCAGAATCTACACGACATGTAAGCACTCAGAGACAAGCAAAAATATACAAAAACCTTTAATAAAACAGTAGAAATAAAATATAAATAAAAAAACAGAGCTAGCACTTGCCTGTCTACTCGCTTCACTTCACGCAATCACCACAATAAATCAAGCAAAGTAGAAAAATGAGCCTAGAACCGTGATGTATGTGAATCCGTGTTAATCCTAAACGTAACTATGTTCAAATCCTATACGTAACTAATAATCTAACCTAAGCAAGCAACAAAAAGATCAATAAAGCTATTACAGTACTTGGAAATTCGAAGTTTCAAATATAACTAGCAATTGCATGGCTTCATATATGATCAAGAAAGCTTTTTATTAAATCAGATCCAAACAACTTTATACGAGTCTGACTTGAACGACTTCACAACAATAAGAATTGAGGCATCAACAAATTTAAGACTTATAGATAGCGAACCAATGACTTCATATACGATCTGAATGTTTCCATACACATACACACAAAAAAAAGACAGATTTAAACACTTTACCTTTCAAGAGCATGTGACCTTTTACAAAACTTACAATCAAAGCCACATCCGAGTTTCCAACAGCAACTAGCACAGCATCAGATCTGCACCCGTCTACCCACTGTCCACAAGTTTTAGATTTACCTAGGCAATCACGTAAAAGGGGCCTTGGTGTCGTGTTGTTGCAACTTATCAGAACCCAGATCGCCAGATGTTCAAGATTGTCGGTAGATTTTTGGCGATGAACATGTCCAAGAAGGAGACCACGACAACTAATAAAACACCAACAATTGAGATATGTCAGATCACTTCTACAGAAGGTGTCAGATGGCCCTAGATTCAAGCCACTCCAGATACCACGTTGACAACGAAGGAAAATAATCAAAAAGTTTGTCCTTCATTAACTCTAATCTTCTAAAACAGATTAGCGAAAAATTACAAAAAAAATAATAATAATAATAATAAAGAGTACCAACATGCATCACAGAAACATAGGGCCGTCTGACCAAATGTAATGCGGCTCTTTAGTGCACTGCAGTAACCACCTTTTCTTGTAGTGCAACCAGAAGTAGAATACACCTCGTCCACCTGGACGCGCTAACCATGTGCCTCATGACAATCAGATTAGAAGTTTTAAACTTCAAAAACAGTCCCCATAAAATTGAACTTTGGGTATGAGGAGAATAAAAATGGATGAAAACGAACATAATCCATCTATAAAGGAATTCAACTTCTAGACATTCGATTGCAAAATCATACAAACAAAACCCATCATCCAACCACCAACTTATAACAATCAAAGCTATTGCAGACACGAATTCCATGAAAGAATGCATGTAGACACAAAAAGGGTAGAAGAAAGTCATAGGAAAGCGTGATCTCCAGCAACAATCAACTAACACCAATGCCGTTCATGGAAAACTCCCCAGCATCAGAACATAATAATGGAAGAATATGAAAACAACATCAGATGAAAGTTACAAAATAAAGGAGAAATACACGACAAACAGAGGATGCAATCTAAAGCCCAACATTCATCAAACATGCATGATGCATCAGCAAGAAAATTCGTATTCCGAAGCGACGAAACAAAAACGTTCAAGATTGAGAACGATAAAAAGGGAACAAGAAAGAAAATGCTAAACAACACGAATAAGACGGAAACATGGGAGAGAAGAAGAGGAAAGTTTATTTAACAGATAGTGGTTAAGGTATGAAGGCAAGAACAAGGAAACGAACAATACCTAAAAATCAGACTCCCAAAGGGCTCCCCAATGCCGGAAAAAAATTCGTCGCGTTCCACCTTCTCTGCCTTTGCCTGAAACCTAAGGTGAGGATGACTGAGCCCACAAGCCCCACGCACAAGAACAATCCCTTTGGAAGCCAATGCCTAGAGAGAAGGAGAGAGAGGCGATCGAGAATAAGAGCGCGTACCACTTCAGTGCGGAGAGCGAACCCTCTTTCTTGTTTTACACCATTTGAAGTCGGCAGAAAAAAGAACAGCTGTCCATAATCAGAAACTCAACAAGAAGACGAGGTGGCAACCGTTTCCGCATAACCCATTAACCCGGTAGCGTCAGCACGTTCGTCAAGATTATTTTTGAAACATAAAAAAAACTTACTTTTCATTTAAAACCAATGAATATGTTGTGGGGGATCATGACAAAAATGGGTAAAGAAATAATATTTAAAATTAAAATTATTTTTTCACTCTTTATTATAACATATTTTCTTGTGAAAAATAAAATTCTGAAATGGATGAGCCGGATTGCCTTCAGTCTGGTAACAGTATGGATGGAAGAATAGCTGACAGGGATGTCAACTTATTGAATTTGATCAAATGTACCTTTTACCATGTCTAATATATCACAAATTCACGTATACATATTAAAATGTCAATAAAGAAACAGTCTATATCATATTTGAATCTTATTCTTAACTTTCACATTCTGATCTTGATCTGAATCCAATTTTAAACTCTAATCTCGATGTAAATCCAAATTTTATATGAACCACCGTATTTGAACTGCATTCTTGTGAAGAGTCGACATTGAAATGCACATATATTTAGGATATCTATTTAAAACCAAATTCAAACCTTAATACACTTGGATGTTTATTTAAAATTGAATTCAAATTTGAATATGATCCGATTTCTCAATTGGACGCAAATCTTTTCTATTATCCTTTGACATCCACTATAATTGATGACAGTTTATGAAGTGATGCTTTATGGTGGATTTAGCAATGATTTATGGTTCTTTCAACGGAAAAAAAATTGAAATTTTAGCAGTCCAACAATTGTCTGAATCCATACGAGATCTGATTCATGAAGCGGTTGTCAAATAGTGACTGCTGTTTTATCTTTTATTTTTTAAAATGTATCCATGTACTCAGAATGTCCAAAAATGTATAAATAAAAAGATCATATGCACACATGTAAATGGGTTTTGTGACTTGAACAATATGAACAACTATTAATTGTTAAATCTTTGTTAAATGTCTTTCTAAAAGATTTGTTGTGCTTTTCAAATTTTGGTTGAAATTGTGAAAGAGACAGCCGGAAAACGGCCAAAACGGGACGGGAAATTAGTTGTAAGCTCTCGGGGAAGAACAAAGAGACCATGGTGTCAACGAAACAAGAAATTATATATTATGTAATAGAACATAAGAATCGTCCACAAGTTAATTGGGCCTTGCACCCTCAGTCGGCGACAGACACGAAGCCTCCACCAACTCACAGAAGAATCGCTGCGGCCGCAGCCATGCCAACGAAGGAGACGGCCTGAGCCTTGACGGCGAAAGCTCCGCTGGTTCCGGTGGTGGTATCCATTTCCGGCGCCGGTGCAGTTGCAAACGTATCATCGACCGCAGGAGGACCAGGGGGGCTGTTCACAGGCGACGCAAGTGGTGCAGCCTCCGCGGCATCGCCGGAAGGAGAATGTGCTGCAGGTGGAGTTGATTTCTTTCCGGTGGCAGGGGACGGTCCGCCTGCGCTGGGTGCGCTGCCGACGCTTGGGGAGGTGACCGGCGCAGTGGTGGTGGTGGTGGTGGCGGTCGGGGGTGCGGCTTTAGGGGTGGATGAGGGGGAAGCGGCGCTCACCGTGGGAGGTGCCGCGTCCGACTTGGATGGGGCGGAGGTGGGGGTGGTGGCGGGGGCGAGTGCAGAGACGGCGACCGCGCAGGCGAGGAAGACAACTGCCAGGGTGGAGAGTCTGCGTGCCATTGTTGGTGCTGTCTTGCCGGAAAGCGAAAAATGAAGAAGCGGAGGTGCTGGTTTCCGGCAAACGCAGCACTCTCACCGGGGGTGCAACAGTGAGAGGCGAGTTGGAAAAGGGTGGGGACGCGATATTTGTAGACACAAAGAGGTGGGAGAGGAAGATAACCGCCCGCCCGGTTGGCGGTTGTGCTGTGTGCACGGCCGTTCTTATCGTTTGGCCGTCCTGATTTGGTGGCACCGGACAGGTTAGGACTCCGGTTCTGCCGGTTTACCAACCGTGATTTTAGGGCTTGTTAGAGACAGAGAAATGTAGCGTCACCGGCCGGAAAATTTCACTACCGAGGAACCAGATCCATTCAGTCGGGATCCGGCGAAGAAAACGGGGGGCCGTTAATCGGCAGATCTTATTCCAGTTGGATTCAGGTATATTACAAAATAGAGTATTAAGTTTGAATTTATAAATAGGAAGATAACATCCCTATAATCTCAAAGGAGAAGCGGCCCGGATCTTGTGACAGCCAAACACCGAGTTTGGATCCAAACTAGCAGAACACCAACAATCTTATGCAATTTGACTTCCTTTTCTTAAATTGGCCCAATCAGAATGAATCATTCAGATGGGTACTTGGATCAAATTCTGGTCTCTAGATTTTTTCCATGTCATTTTCCTAGGGATGCAATGGATCTCTATTTTTCTTCAGAAAAGCTAATTACTTAAAGGGGTTCTTTATGTCCACGGTTGTGAAAATCAACCCAAAAAAAAATCATTCGTATTGGGCATTCAAGATATGTTTTATACGCTAAAAACAATTCTAACTATTGATTACCAAACCTCTATAAAATATTAGTTAAACAATTAAGAAGTATTATTTTTGTTTGCGTTTGTACATCATGTTTTCGCTATGTAGATTGGTCGGTCCAGTAAAAAGTATCGTGTATATATATATATATATATATAATACGGAAAATTAAACTGTGATTCAGTTCAGCCGTCTAATATGAATTTCCTTGATTCAACATAATAAGCAATTAAAAGAAAAACAAGGAGAAAAATGTGATGATCATCTCTCATACATAGAGTAAGCAGTTCAAAAGAAAAAAAAAAAAGGACCGGCAGAGAAATTTCTATCGGGCAGCCATTAGTACTTCAAAACACTATGACGTACTCGATATATAAATGAGCATTTTATCAATGTAGATCTGCATGGTCAAGTGTCCACACTTGCCTGAACAATAGGGGTTGCGAGTCACCCTTTTGATTGCGAAAATAAAGCATGAAGCCATTTGTAATTGTAAGCCGTGGAACTGAAATCAAGACACACCCACAACATACGCCCTCTTATTACGCATCCATGAAACCTTAGAAATCCACTGATCTCTGGGAATCTCAAATGTTTGGATATCATTTTCCGGAAATGTTTGGATATTAAGCCTGCAGTTTGCTAGAACATTAGCTCAAGGTGAGCCCCAAGCTAAATCAGGTCCGTGGATCTTAAATGCTAGGTAATCAAGCGCCCTCTGAAAGAACAAATTTACGATTGTTTCCATAGGATACCCACACGACCTCATACTTGGATATCCATTGGAAGTAATTTCAGATGTGCAACGAGAGGAACTATCTTATAAGCCACTTATTAAAGCCATTGAACTCGGAATATGGTAAAGTAGCAAGTAGTACATGTCGAAATGGATCTATTCTGTCTTTTTAGCTATGGAGATTTATAATTCTTACAAAGATTTAGTGAAGAACAGGTGTCTGCTGAGCCCTGATTACCAGCTGAGATCATGGTCTCTTTTAGGTTAGGATGTCAATGATTGTTAAAGAGTGGTAGTCATGGCTGTTGCTTTTAGACTGCAGGAACACAAAATTTATGGAACTGCGGGCCACAAGGGAACGTTTCCTGTCCGAAAAATGCATCTGAATGCATGTACAAGAAACCAGTAACTTGAAATGGGTTCTACACGCCATACGTCACAATCTTACTTGTTTAGGACAATAGCTACTCCAAATAAGAGAGCTGGCTGCTCTTCCTTCTCAGGAGAAAGCCGGTTCCATTGATTCATGAAGGTCGCTGAACTCCAATTCATGAAGGACAATGAGAATCCCCAATCACTGCTGTAATCAGTATACGACCATTTTGACTAACTTGGTGAAAAAAAAAAAAAACAACTTGCAGCAGAAACAAACACCATTTCAACATCAAGCCATTTTATACAAAGCGAAAGAGGACTTCACTACAGAGGAACCTTCTATTTCAAGCAACATCTCCTCCATTGTGTAAAAGTACAACCGATACCTATTAACCATGTTATTGGTTGGAACCATGGGGTGTCCCCTCTTCCTTGACAGGATGCCCTTCAGTCACTGGAACTTTCTTTGTCACAGACTTGGGAATGTCCAAATCCTCTTGAGAACATCGTTGCTGCGGATGCGATAGGAGGAGACACATTTGTTTAAAAAGCACGCGGGTCAATCCACCTCCACTCTCAAATATGTAACCCTCATGTTCACTCACATGCTCAAGTGCATCCACAAGCGTATCATAGACCTTCTGGGGACAGTTATCTGGACTGGGTTTATCATGAAGGTAGAGCACATCCAGGGTAAATAATTTCTGACCTTCTGGCCAATGAAACTCAGGTTGGATAGATGATCGGCAGTATATGAGGATCTGAAAGGGAGAAAATTCAAATTTCAGCTAGAGTTACTGACAAAACTTATGTCCCTTACTAAGAATTTAAACCAAGAAGACATAATCCATACATGAAGCAAATACGTTAGAAACTAGAATAGCATCTCTAATCACAGGGCCAAGCCTTGCATAAGATTGGTGAATACAAGTTCAGCATCCTCCATAGCAAGTCAAATAGTTAAACATGACTCTTAAACAAAGGTCTCACAGTAGCAAACTCAAATCCTCACAACAATAATTTATGCAAGCTAGCTCAAAGATCTGCACCAGGTAATAATTACATACACAAATGATCTTATCCCTGTCGATCAAGAGCCATTACATCATCCTTCTTTTCAGGGAACAAAACATGATGGATCCTGGTAGAATTAGCATGATAAACCGTAAAGGGAAGGTCCATAAGTAACCAATAAATGCACAAAGAAAATCTAATGGAACAATGAAAGTGGTTGATTGCCATCCACGATTTGCTGACTCAAAGAGAGAATCCTCAGATAACGGCAAGGAACCCATCACCAACAATGGTAATTTTGAACTTTTTTAGGGCCAAATTTGCCAAAAGCAGATACGATAGCATATGCAACGAGTTTATCCAGAGTCCCCCAAGCCATTTCACAATATCATCGGAATGGCAAGTACTTTCTGCTAACTCTTCTATGCATTTATCAGCATTTGTTAAATACCAGTACATTGATCAATCAAACAGATCAAAAGTGAATTTTGTTTTTTATGTTTTTGTTTATGTAAACCCTTCACTTGTATTGATTTTTATTTATCTTAAAATGCTATGCATATGAATGCAAAATGACAAGTATGTCATTTATTGATCTTTTTCTAAGAAGGAATCAATCACTTATCTTGCTTATGTTCATGAGGTAGTTCCCACAGGTTGACTTTGAATCAGATTGGACAACCGTATGTTGTAAGAGAGACATGGAAGAGGACAAAAATACTAAACTGGCTCACAATCAGGAATATACAGCAAGCTGTAGTTCAAGCTCAGCTAGGTTTGTTTAGCTATCAAACTAGGGAATTCAAGCTCTTGTAAAAGGTTGATGTATAAGCAAGTCAAATCCCAAACATTAGTTTCACTTATTTCCATCATTAGCAACAAAAATCTAGGATAATTTCCACAGCCTTAACAAAGTTGACTAATTTACACCAGCAGGGAACCTAAACAACTTGGCAGTTTCACTAACTAGTAGGCACTATGATACATTATATTAATAGAGATGTGATCATCACTTGATGCAATTTTATGTTCTAAAATGAGCATATTATTAACATCAATGCATTCCCCCAGAAGTGACAACTTGAACCATGGTCTACCAGTTTGAATTTCAACTATGTAATATCATTTTCTACCAGGTAATTATTACACTTTTGTGGTGACTATTTTTTAGTTAAGAAAAAGTTGTGGGCATGAAACTCCCAGAAGGGCAACAAGGTTTTCAGTTTTTTTATCCACATCCACGCTAGTGCAGCCAGACAAAGGTAACTAACTAACCACAATTTCCAGCACGGCTAAAAAAAAAAAAGAGATGTAATGATATTCATGCATTAACACATGCCCATACAGATGCTTGAACATGGAATTACCAAAAGATATATAAAGTATAAACAAAGGAATCTAAAGATAACAAAGAACCAAAAACATGCCCTAACCTTCCTTGTTGGATACATGCCTAGAATCGCAGAAACATGACATATTGCATATTGTTCCAACTTTATACAAATTTTTCAAGACTTAAAAATGATTTTTTTTTTTTTAACATGTGTATTAATATGGTTCATGAATATTGATGATGACCTGTTATACATGAATGTGGGATGCCTGGATGGAGCAACCAAAAGCAACCACCGACTAAAGTATCCAAAGAACATCTCTTCCATAGATTATGTACAGACGAACACATATAAGAAAAGCATTGGACGAAGAGTAGATGCCTAACATGCATAAGCAGCAATAGCAAAACCGAAAGAAACTTCAAACACTTGAGATTTCACGATACCCAAATTTCCACATAGAAACCCCATCTTCAGAAGATATGCCCCGTGGATACTCCTGTCATTGGACGAGAAAGATCCTTGTTCTTTTCTATAAACTACAGTAGCAATCTTAATGTTTTGAGAGTACAAATAGTTCATTCTAGGAGAACGGTGAAAACATGATACAAACAGGCGGAGTTATATCCATAACAAAACAGCCAAATCAACCAATTCTGGACGAGGAGAACACTTGTTTTCTTTGTCCAATTTAGATGCCCTCTGGTAATCACTAGTTTATTATAGATTGAAAGAAAATCAGGATCGAAAAAAATGACAATGAAAAGAATCCACAAATAAATCTTTGAACAAAATACTGAAAAAGAAAAGGATCCCCAACAGAGGCAAGGGGTGCAAGAAGACCCATAAATGGCCTTCGACCTTGATGTTCTTTTACCCCCGCTTACTAAAACCATCCCCCAATTGTACCAACAAGACTGTACCATCCTAACAAGAAAACAAAAAATGCACAAACAAGGATGAACTAGGAAAACGAAGAAAGGCAAGAGGAGGGGAAACAGGTGAGATGTACCACTCTGAGGATTCGGGATTGAGCCCGACATCTCCTTCCTTCATAAGCAGCCATCTTGAACAACTGAGAGAGATCGGCCTGATCGTACGACAAATCGGCCGAGATGGATCTGAGCGCCGATGAAGCCGAATCCACGTCGCCACTGAACTCCCTTCGAATCTTCTCGGCAAAAGAGGAACAATCCACATATCAAGAGAACGAATTTTCAATCACCACGGAAAATGGACCAAAGAGAAGAGGAGGAGCAGGGAAGGAAACGGAGACGGGGAAAGTGGTGGCCTACCCAGGAGGCGGAGTGGGAGAGAGCAGAGAAGGCGAAGCGGTGGTTGGGGTTCATCCGGAGTTTGGCGTGAAGGAAGAGGAGGATGGCCTGGTTGATTGCATCTAGGCGGGTGATGGGGCGGCCCTTCGCCCCCGTCACCTTCATGTCCGCCTGGGATTGCCTGTCGATGTCGATGCAGAAGATGATGTCCTCGTGGTTGCAAGGTCTGTTGTGCCTCAGTGTGTAGGTGGCGCCACTGCTACTCCCCGTCCTCTCCCCGCCAGGGCCGCCACTGCCACCCTCCATCCTCTCTCTCTCTCTCTCTCTCTCTCTTCCAATATTAGCCTTGGAGAAACTGTGGTCTCCATATATTCTTCTGCCTGTAAATCTTTTCTCGTGCATTACTTAACGCTACATAAGTTCTTTGTCCAAAGATAAAATTGGAAAAGATGGGATAGAATAAGCATACTGACAGTAATCATCCCTGCAGAAAAACAAGCATCCATGATCCAACCTTTCCTGCTAGCAACTTATACTCTACTTCAATCTTGGACCCTCACAAAGTTCATACTGTCAAAGACCTGCATAAACTTTTCATAAATATACTTTTAACATAGAACATGATACATGAGAAAGCTTTCATAAAATGGCCAAGCTCAATCGCCATAATGAAGCTCAAGCTAACAGCCGCTCTCACTTTTCTTCCTCTTCATACTCTTAGATGAATTGATTACTCGGAACCCACCGTGACATAGGCTTGTTAATAAAAACACAAACGTTCATTTAAGATCTAAGATTTACACCATGGATTTGTAAGCTTTGCATCTTAAAATTTACAGATCTCAAGTCAAACCTCGTCCGCTTTGTTTTTAAAACATAATGGTGATTTTGAATTCATAGCTCTCAAAATCTATGGGAATCAGCTGACTACGACTATGGGTGGATGTTTTTTTTTTTAAAAAATTAGGATACTACTGTGTATGATGCTGAAAACAGTTGCAAATGGTAGATTTTATAACTAAAAACTGTGTTCAATCAATTGTCATTACGGAATACACCATTTGTAAAAGTTTTTAACATCGTAAAATATAAAAAACCCATTCGATCATAGATAACCTACTGATTGCAATTCAGGAAAATGGCTTTCATGCCCTCCAAACATAACACTCAAAAAACATGCAAACTACATTAATGCTGACTTCATATATTCTTCAGTTGTATAAAGGGCTGCTTGGCCTGAGCTTATACAAGAGTTAAAGAATCGGTCCGTGTCAGCCTAAATCAGCCGTTCTGAATCGAATCAGTCAGTGGACACTTCCAGAGTGCCACGTATCATCTTTTTAACTCCTTAAAATCTTCTTTAATTGTTTTTGTATATATATAAAAAAAACTTTTGAACATTTTTGACCGATTCACAACCACAACGTTTTTAGTTGAATCAATGATTCAGCTGACCCACTGAGCCGGCAGCGCCGTTCACGATACAACACGGTTCCTACCTTTTTTTCGGTGGATTTTGGAAACTTTAACTTTTGTTTATGATTTTTAAAAAGTGACTATTTTTGTGACTTTTGAATGACATAATTTTTACGAAAATTATAAATCAAGGGCTTGAATAATTTTTCATTAGTCTAAAAAAAACATTAGCTGCAAGTTTCCATTCTTATTTTCGATAGTTAAGTTTTGTAGATAATATTTTTTGTTTATTTAGTTACCGGAATTTCATTTAATGAAAAGCGCAGCTTTTAAAAGGAAATTTATGTTTTCAAAAATTATGAGCGAAAGGACTAGCAACTAAAATTAAAAAAATTTCTTGTTTTGTCGAAAGCTTATTACCTGCTTCCACGTGTGAAAGAATTCCATACATTTCTTAGGTGCGCTTCCTGGTTGTCCAACGAAAGGCTGCTTATAAAGCAATAGCCTGGAGTGCTCTAGACTCTAGAGAGATCGACGCACAATGGCCTGCCTTCACGACCACAGCTGCGAAGAACACGACTGCGGATCGGAGTGGTCCCTCTTTAAGCACATTGACATGCCGAAGGTTCCTCCCCCCGCTTTGTTTTTGCTTTTCCCTTCGTTTTTCTTCGACAAATCTCCTTTTGGGGGCATGTAGTCTTTTGTTTTCCTATATTTCCTCGCGTGATTGGGCTCCAGTCGAACAAAATTGGTGATCTGCTTTGGTTTCTGAGCTGCCCATCTCAGCTATTTTATGGGCCAGTTCGTGTCGTGTATCTCTTAACCTCGTGGGTGTTCTTTTTTTTTTCTTTCAGGATTCTTTGTTGGTACTTTCTGCATGTTCTTAGTCTAAAATGAGTATATATTGTTTCTCTGAATTTTTTCATACCCATTTTATTTTGTTTTTGTTTTTAGTTATACGCTTCTTCTTTGTTTTCGATAGGTTCTCTGTTCATTTCATTTCATATCTTCAGTATAATTACTAAAACATAACGGTATTGATGTTATTTGTTGCCATCTTATTCACAAATAGTCAAAGCCAAACAAAACTCTGGATTAAGCTTGAGCTGTTTGGTACCCATTTGATCTTTTTTTCATCCTATTTGGGACTCTTTATTGTCACCTGCCAATGATAAATGCTAATAATTAAGTTCTTTTTGTGCTTGGAAACGAATTTTGTTACGAATGTATCTCAAATGTATGATACACTGCCAAATCCTCCTTTATCTTTTACGGTAATACACAGCTCTTTAGCGTATCCCTCATTCTTCTTCTTGTTCTTAGTTCCGATGCTAGGGAATGATGCGTTCATTTATTTCATATCTGCTAATCCAACAAGCCTTTCCAACTCTTTATGATCCATATGGGTTCAGATAAAAAACTTCTCTTCAGCTTCTTGTGTGGTGTAAGTAAACTGTATAAACCAAAGAAACAAAAGGCACGGTGTCAACATGAAGTACATAGCATACTTTGGCGCATCGAAGAGTCTTGTCTTAAGGTGGATTCCTATTTACCCTGTTTTGATTTAGCACAAACCACTATAACAAGCGGGTACCTGATTGCATAAGCGGCAGATTAAAGCACAAATTTTCCTCTTTGACCACATAGGCAGTGTGTCGATGCAGTCATCATTTCTAAAATAATATGCCACCTTTTGATTTTATGGAGAAAAGTGAATCAGATGTGTTTAATACATCAATTTGGTTGGTGGACACACTTGCTCAAGCATAAAGGGATGTAGAAAATCATTGAAGGAGGAAGCAGCATTGCCCAGCAGCCACTTTAATTTCTCATTGTTAACCAGCATTCATTTACCGAGCTGTGTCTCTGAATTTTTCATTGCTCGAAATATTACTATTAGAAAGGCCAACTCAGAAAAGGCATAGCATCAGAGTGAGTTGAAAACCAGTAACAAAGAAAACTAGATGAGTTGGCTTCATAAAGATTTCATACCTCTTTCACACAGCCAACAAAAAAGTTACCAGTACAAAATTGATGCTTCTAGAGGAATGAGAGAAGAGCCTGGCTTTCCAAATTTTCCTTTTTTAAAGTGAAACCCAAGAAAACCCACAGTAACAGATAAAAAGAGAAGGTGCAACATCTGCACGAACAGCAATTACTACTTTGCAAGCAAAGGATTATTAAGGGTAGAAAAATTACCACGCACCCTTTCTCCTTTTGAATGTGACAAATTTCACATCAAGTGGTCCTCTGCCTCTAGGTGAAGAGGTGCCTGTCTTGGCACAATTTTGAATCAATTATTCATCATGGTTTATGGGCATGTTCATATCTGAATTTGTGTAAACACAATCTATGGCATTTCACGATTGGATTAATCTTGTGAAAGAGGTGTCTAACTGACAATTTTTCTGATCTTTTGCTTCTTTGCTATTTGCGTGCCCCTAAGCACTGCTTAGGAGTCACATCCTTAATATGGTCACAACTAAATTGTCTATAGGTAAATCAACCTGCTGTCTACACCATAGCTTACGAACATGGTAGAGCAACTATGTCAAGAAAACCAAGACTATCTGCCTTCCTTAAGGATATGAAAATCCTTGGATATGATTTTGGGAAGTGTTAAAGAAAGCAGATGTCCGTCTAAGATGTCTTTTAGTTGTGAAGGGGGTATTTTCAGTGCCTTTCGGCTTCATAAACATTGGTGTAACCAAATTCAAGTTTCTTATCCACGTTCTCCACTTGACTTCAAATTCCATGAGAGACATAGAATCAAGCAAATTCTGCCACTGAACTGCATCAGGAACCTTGGCTAAATGAATGCTTTATGTTTAGCAGGAGAGCTTTTACTTTCAAGTCTATATAACAATGGATAATCTCATCTGTCACTAGCATAGCATTTTCTAAACGTTGATGGATGTAGATACACGTGATGAAGTAATCCCCCAGTGGCTGGTTTCAGTCTCTGAGCCAAGGTCCTAGCTATCTTGTGCATATTCCTCTACAGGAAGGTGGTCTAAACTTCTCTGTGACAGGTTCTTTATCAGTGGAGATAATGGAGGATGTATCTAAAATCTTCATTGTGTCCAAATTGGGTGGGGAGTGAAGTCTATTCTTTTTAAGCAGCTTGTTTATTCATGAAGGATCCGTTTCAGATTTACCATGTTCTCTTTTTCCCAATTCATTTAAAACATAATATGGTTTTAGTTGTTAAACTGATTTTTTGTTGCTGTTGGAGTCTTTCTTAGAGTGTAACCTCTGAAATTATGATCGTGCATCTTTTCCTTAGATTTTTCTATTCTCTGTACAATTGGAAATCTTCATTTTTTATGAGGATATTTCTGTCATCTTTCTCCCTTTATCATGAGATGATTTGTAACAAATTGTGGATCCCTTTGAACAGTTGATGAGGGTAACATTTGAGCATGTAGTATATGATATGCTTATTTTATTTGATTTAAAAAATTTAACTTAAACCTCCTCACCTGTTTGTTTTCTTCAACTCTCTGCTTCTCTTTTTTTCCTTGTAAACCTATAGTGTGACATAACATATTAACCATTGCCATAAAAAGCTTTCAAGTAATGCCCCTTTTCATGGATATGCTGTTTTTGTTGTTTTTTAGCAACATGCTCATCTTTATGGTTATTATGGCACATGCTATGTCTTTTCCATTTTCAAGGTGTCAGCATTAAATGAAGCAATTGCTGGGAGTGTGAAGTCTGTGTTTAAAGCTTGGGAATCTCGCTTGGATTCATCAGAGGTACTGTTGTAGCACAAAATTTCTTTACTTACTTGTATAACACACTCCTGACAAAGGACTACCTTACAAGCATGGAAACAGGACAATATTTTACAGAATCTATGAAGCATGATCGTGTTTTAGGAAGGCTATGCATGTCATTTTGCCTGCGTAGCATGTTTTTCATGTTTATATACATATGGTTTCTAATCAGTTAGTATTTATTGAGGAATGTGAGTCTTGTACAGTTGTACTTTCAGGTCTCTATTTGTTCATTTGTTCTAAATTCAAATTGCAGATAAAGCTTCTATTTTTTAAGTTTTACTCTCTGCTTCCTGATTTTCTTTTTCTGGTTGCTTACGTTCTTATATAATTTCTATAATTTAGATATCAAATACCTGCTTAACTGTTAAGAGTTAGCTCTTTTCATTATCATTCTTACCAATTTCTTTGGCAATTATTGTTTCCTTTGTTAAATCAAATTTATGAGTTTTTCAAAGAACTGAAAGTGGTAAATATATCTTTTTTCTACGATGTTCCATGAGCTACATTTATGCACAACATTTTGTTTTGAATAATACATCATATCTTCATCTTTTGTACCCTCTTAATGGGTTAACCGTATCTTTATGCTATTTCTTGACTTAATTAGCAAAACATGTTGGTTACGCTTTTCAGTTTTGTCTCCTCTTGTTTCCATGTGACTTAATTCAAGCAGGGCTTTTTGGAAAGCAATGATGGTGATCCAGAGTTACTTGTGTTCATTCCGTAAGTGCTCTGCTTCTTGTATCTATATCCCAAAGAAACATAAGGACTTTGAAGTTTGAACCATATGTTATGCAGTAGGCTTTGGTTGCAACCAAATCATCCTTGACACTAAAGGATCTGTCCATAACATCAAACTAAAGGTTCTTAAATCCCTTCAGTTTTTTTGTGGTAATCTGATAATGTAATTTGAGATCACCCTTCCATTAGAATTAGCAAAACATGGAGATCCTATGGCATGCAAAAAGATATGATTATCTGCTTGCTAGAAGTTCAAGACCAAGAAAAGTTCTTCTCCATGCATTGATCTGACATTCTACATTTACCCTCACTAGGCATGCCTTCTTCATTTTGTTTTAATATGGCTATATATTTTTTTCTGTTGTTGTTAGTTTGCTTCCTTATGTATACTTTGTCTTCTTGGTTGTTTCTAGATTTACATCAGATGTCAAAATAAAGAGTATCTCAGTCATTGGTGGTGCTGATGGAACAAGTCCTTCAAAGATGAGAGCGTATGTCAAATCTTGTCTTTACTTATTTATTTTGTTTTCTTTTGTTCCATTTCTATTAATTCTGTATGTATTAAAACTCTCTGCTTGATGTCTAGTTTATAAATTGTTATAGAAGTTTGTTTACATGTTTGCTAGTTTCATGATTGTAGGTTAACGTGTTACTTAGTAGAGGCATTCCTATTCTAAGCCAACATCATTTTTTGTTCTTCTTTTTTTTCACAAAGTAAATATTATTCCTTTATAGGCATATAATGATGAGAATATGTAGAGAAAATTGGGATGCATGATAAACATCTCTTAATCCTTGGAAATGTGGTCATTTTAGTTCCTTTCTTAAGCAGCAATGAATTACAAAGTAATCAATTCACCACGAATAGGACATCAATATCTGGTTGGTTGTAGTAGCTGAAGACACTGTTATATCACAGACTTTCCAATTCGACTCCGACATGGTGACCCCCTATGCAGAAATGGCTTCATAAATTCCATTAAAATTGTTGAACTCCTTATATCTGCAGCCACATCCATGTCAGATTGCTTTATCCATCAAAATTTAAAAGGAAAGATGTGTTTAGCGGATGGGATAGATTACATTAAGAAACTATTGTTGTATCTGTTCTTGTATGATCTGCTTCTTCTGGTAAGATGTCTTTCTAGTTTCTCATTTCTCCATATCTAATTTTGATCTTTAGGTTCATAAATCGAGATGGTATTGATTTTTCTGATGCGCAAACTATGCAACCAGTTCAGGTAGTCATGCTTCCTGAGGCATTCTATTTTTTTTTATTGTTTTTGCTCTTGTTTGTAACTTATATTGTTTATGAAGGAGTGGGAATTGGCGGAAAATGTGCAAGGAGTGCTAGAATACCAAACTAGGTAACGTTGGAACTCATGCATCTGCCTTCTTTGTTGACCATTCATGCTTTTGCTCTTTCAGTTATATTAGAGCAAAACTTATAAGTGGATTCTATGAGAAACTTTATACTTATACTTCAATTTGAAGCTGATGATATGAGGAAGTTTTTCTGTTTCGTGCTTTTCGGGGGTACTTGTGTAGTTGTGTGGTATGACTCGTCGTGAAGTATGTACCTGCTATTCGAAATGGTCACAATTCAATGCATAGAGGCCATGTTAACTCATGTAGAAACTAATTTTAGGTCTACTTCAGTAAGAAGGTTAACCCACCTTTTGAGTTTTGAACCTATTATCTGCCGTTAAGAAGACTAGAGAGTAACTGATCGTTTCACTTAGAAATAAAGGTGAACATGCTGCCTGAACTGAAAGTACGCATGTACTTAGCTTGAAGATGTAAGCTACAAATTCGTTTGTGCTGCAAATTTATTTTTTATGGATAACAAAGTGAATGAGGCTCTTGTTCTTCTACCTTGTGGAAAACAAAGCGGCCTTTCTTATATACTCTTTTTGGCTTTCTTAAATAGATTTGACATATTTCTTTTTATTTGTCGATATATTTCTTGCTAGTGATACGTGACGGTTCTAGAACATTGTATATTCATTGCACTTTTGTTTACTCTCCATTGATGTTTAAACCATTCTTTGACAATGTGTAGCTGATGTTGAAACTTGAGAGTCATGCCATTGAAAATTCATTTGTGCTTATGCCTCAGATATTCTAGATTCCAGAGTGTGGGAAATTTGACTCTGCATTTTCCAGAAAACTTTGGAGGTGATACAACTCAAATATACTATATCGGTTTACGAGGTGAAGCCACACAGGTGTTGTATGCATCTATGTGGTTTAATTCTTTTACCGCAAGTGGGATTCTCTTTGACTGGCTCATTGTTTTTATCATATGCAGTTGAAAAGAGATGCTGTTGCAAAAGTTGTTTATGAGCTAATGCCTAATCCATCTGATCACAAGTAAGCTTTGTTCTGGATAAATTGGTGCCCCCTGAAATGCTTGTTCAACTCGCTCCCCCTCTCTTTCCAAGTTTTTTCTTTGGCTATATAGGAGACTCTTCTGATGGAACATTTATATTTCTAACCAAAACCTCATAGTCAAGTACTTATGAAACGAATAATTTTTCCTAGACATTTCATACTAATTTTACCTCTTATAGTAGTTTGTTTTCTGGCTCGCCTCTCAAAACCTTGGGAGCATCCTATCTTTCAGTGAGATTATTGACATTTTACCATCTATCTCATCTCTTAATATTTTGAGGGACACAAGAGTTACTGATGATGACTTTAGATGTCGAATGACCCTTGTTGTCTGGATCCTTCTCTATATTTCTTTTACTATTCTGCAATGGCTGGACGAGAAGTAATATTTTCTTTTATAAATTTGAAAAACGGTCTACATGACTTTCATATTTCTTTTTTCCTTTTCTGAAAAACTAGAAACTGTTCATTATTTTTGTTGTTGGGTTCAAAAGTGGTCTAAGGCCAAAAGTGATTATCCCTTTGTTCTGATCTGTTTGGATAAAGTTTCTAATGGAAACATTTTGCAGCTGCCATCTGATCTTTTATCAATGCTTTTGCAGAGTAAAGAATGAGGGTGGTGGTGGCATCTCAAACGTTTAATCGTCAACCTGAGAGGTAATTTGCATGCTGCAGACTTTCTATAAATCCTGATGGGGTTAATCGATCTGGGTAATACATGCATGGAGATGCACATGCACTCATTTACTCTTTATTCCTGAAACAGCAATTTGCTGGAGCCATGTTGGATAACCCACTTGCTGCAGACTTTTAACCCTCTTGGTATAGTGCTTCACTCTGGATAATACATGCATGGATGCATGTATGCATTGAGGTTATTTATTTAGCCAGTTGCTGGAGTTATGGTGGGTTTGACCTACTTTTGAATCCTGTCAACCATTGCGAAGGTCTTGAAAGGCTTGGTGTTGCTTTTTCTGGAAGACATTCAGCACCATGTTTTCTTACTGCTAGTCCGTGCCAGCAAACAGGATTATCCAAGCACATGGGCACTTCAAGTTTTAGGTTGTTTTCAAGATGGCCATAACCTCTAGCTAATATCTCAGGCCTCCAATGAGCCAAATCTTGGTCAAGTGAAGTGCCAAGGATAGCCCTTCCAAAATCTGTCTGATGTTGGGTTCTAATTTTCTCACTATGTGTAAGGCACAGTGTGATCAAGTCTATTTGTTCTCAGCCCAGGTCTTGACTAGCTCATTCATGATCTTTCCAAGACGACTCTTACAACCAACAGACCTAATAGCAGCCACCATCTTTCTTGCAGAATCCCAAAAAACCATCTTTAGCTATTTTCTGCAGAAACTCCAAGACCCTAGTTTTCTTTTGTCGTATGTCCTAATCCCTTAACACAATTGCTTTGAGTTTTTAATATGATGTTCACCTAGCAGGATGGGCACTGTGGCTTGAGAAAGTTTGTGTATCATTTTTGAGTGACCAAATACTTTGCTGGGAAATCCAACAATTTCAGGGACAACCTACTTTTTGGTAGTCTTCCATCGGCACCCTGTTGCTCACCTATTTCACCTGCAGTATGGGCCGCTGTTGTGCTTTTGTCACCGAGTTTTGTCATATGATGTTACTTGACTGACTCACTGAAAACAGATAAAACTTGACACTGGTCATGGTGGCTTGTGTGCATTGCCGTTCTAGTTAACTTATGTGATATTGATCAAGTGAATTATTGTATGTCGTTCTAGTTAATTTATGTAAGATATTGATCAAGTGAACTTTTTGTTTGAGAAATCTATCGCAATGCTAAAAATGTCTACGTGTGAACATTTATTCTGGTGCTTTCATTTTATCAAGGGGAAATTTTAGGTGAAGAACAACACTTCAGCATCAGGTAGGGCTGTTCAAGCTGATTTGAGCCAAATTCCGCTCAAATGTTAACGGGCTCAACTTGTGGTCGGCTTGAGCTCAAGGCAAGCTTTTGTTACCTAGCTCGAGCTTGGCTCAGCTCGAACTTGGCTCAGTTCGAGCTTAAGAAGGCTCAAACTCAGCTCGGTTAAGCCGAAGTGGAGATCTGGCTTGAGTTTACCGAAGCCATTATTAAAAAAAATATTTTTTAATACGAAAGGAATTGACCAGGTTCAAACTCTTAACCTGATGCTTGGTATCCATAAGGAACTCTGTTGTAGCTGTTTATTTTTTGTGATAGTATTGTATGATGCATTCTATGTATATTTTTTCTGTGAGTTTAATGGAGTATAAATGAGTCAAGCCTGCATAGCTCAAGCTCAACTCATTTATTTATACAAGTGTATCTTTTAACTCGAACTCAACTTGTTTATTAAAGGGGTCGAGTTCGAGATAAATTTGGTTGAGCGTATTCTAGTCGAGTTGAACATCCCTAGCATGAGGAGAGAGAGTTTTGATGATAGTGCCACACATTAACGGATTCATCTTATTATAACTATTCCATGGTTTGTGCAAGTTGCAGGATTGCTTATGCGGATAGGAGCACTGTCTTCGAGTTCTGGACTGATGGGATGAAGAGAAGGGTTCTAAGGGTTCTAATCCTTAAACGATGACACTATGTAGATAGTGAAGGCTTTTTGTTTTTACCTTCTTGTTTCGCTGAGAACGGCAATGTAGCTGTTTGTAAATCTTCCTGATCAAATGGATGTTTCATCGATATCTAAGTTATTTGATCTGATCAAGGCGTTCAATTTTGTTCATGTGTCATTCCCATAACCGTCTCCAAAAGAACTTTTTCATGCGTACGTCATGGAGAGTTGACAAACCTAGCGACTTTAAGGTTGCTCTTTTTAAACAGGACTTGTCAGAGAAATACGCGATGGAAACTAAGTGCAGTTGCATATTTCAGGGTACTTGGTCTTTGTTTCTTATAGATTTTGCAGTTTTGAAGAGGTGATTGATTACTGAGAGGGCATTTTTGAAACATCCCAGGTGTTTCTCAAACACTTTCTTTTGATGGGGTGTTTGATTGTCTGAACAATGTACCCAGATAACTAATGAAGTGTCAACTATCGGGAAAACGTTTTCCAAAGGTATGACCATGCGCCTCGTGTTTGATTACCTAGGATAAGTGGAAGCAGTGGCAGGGACGATGGTGGCGATAAGCGTTGGAGAGATGCTTGCACTGAAATCCGAGTTTTGCTCCTAAGCTGATCCCACGTATGGATGCCATCAATAACATGCAACTGTTGTTCTTTATGGTGAAAGCCTTGCTGAGGCTTCAGCAAGGCTTTCAACATAAAGAACAACCTGAAGCATGGTGTCAATCTTCAACATAGAGAACTTCTACCACTGCCTAGTGCGACCATCACCTCCACTACCACCGTGGGCAAAACAGAACTATGGGGGTCCGATGATATCCGTGGATGGAGACATACCTTCACTGTGAGTCTGACTAGAGGAACATCAGCATGATGTGACGTATGAGTGTCTCCCTTTTCCAGCACGAACAAGGTCGATTGAAAGATATAGAGAGAGCGCGATCTTGCAGATGAAGACAATGGGACCCCTTGGGGTCAACTTTGTCACCTTTCATGGATAGTTAGCTGTATCCTCAGTATGTTTTATCGTGTTTAATTGCAGTTAGAGGTATAAAATGGAGATAGTTGTCCTGAAGAAAAGGAAAATCAAATATGTCCTCCAATTTTAGGACAGTTGAGATTGGGCGAATGAAGACGCGCAGTCGTGTTTGAAACCCAACCTATACATTGGGTTTGAAATGTCTCAAGCACACTTCAGACACTCCGTCCACCCATTCTAGTGCAGCCAATCGATGGATGTACCATTGCACGCCGGACAGTTACCTCCATAGTATATAAGGACCCGACAGGCCTGAGACTACTACAAGCTGTAAAATTTCCTAGAAGAGAATTTCTTATGAACTACGACCACAAGACCTCTTTTATGATCTTAAGGTCATTTAATGAAATGGCGAAATTTGGAACGACGGCCTCACATGTGCACCAAATATGCGTGTATATGACGTAAAGGCACAATTCCATGTAATCTTGTGAACCAACGCAGAAGGGACTGAATCAAACTCTTTACCATTCTGTAACAATTCGTCTGTAGTTTTGATCTCAATATATCATACACAGGGAATGGATTTGCATCTTGCTCAAGTCAGCGAGAAATAAATTATGCTCTGAACTTTGTCAACTTTTCGTTCATCAGAAAACTATACTCGATGCATCTGATTTGGATCCCGCGAGGACTGAGCTTCAGTTGAAGGGGAATGCATCCGCTGCTGCTCATATATGGTCCCTGCCAGACTTCAATTGGATGAATCAACCGACTACTTAGACCTCAATCCACTGCGCGAGTGCCTCCATAGAGCAACTGCGAGAACCGTCAGTCCAGCAGCTGCCACTAAAAACTGCAGACACATTCATCACATTATCGAATCATTTCCACTAGTTGGCAAAAGGGAGAAACAGCTTTCAAAAAAGCAGATAAAGGTCTTTTATATAGGAATGACTTCAAATAAACCTTTGCTAGGTTTTAATCTTTGCAAATGTACTTGGTTTGCAAATAGACTCAAGATCACTCATACGATCCTGATTAGGATCCCTTCCGAATTTGGTTCCTATGAGAAGTAATCAATCCTAGGAGACCCTTAACAGAAACAAGGGAACAAAGAGAACTATCTGATCTGCGGTAAGCATTTTTAATGCTGCGCCTATTAGAAAAAGAAGTATTTTCATTGCTGCGATGGATGTCAGAAAGGAATCTAAAAATCAGTTCATGACACACATGCAAATATAAATAGATTTGTAATATTAAAAGGTAAGCCAGAACATGACCTCCTCTCTTTATCTAATAACACAAAAAACCATGAGTTCGTTGGATCATATACCTATCACGTTAACCATCCTATTCTGGAACCGAATGTATACTTTGCACCCTCAACCTTGCCACCGGGGAAGGCTGACTCGTACGGCAGTGACAACGGTTATCTACTCTACTCACCTTCATCAAGCAATCCAGTGGAGCCGTCCAGAGCTCTATCACCATATACTGACCTAAGTAGGACACAACATATGGCATGTGGGAGAATCTTTGCTAGGCTCTCATGTTCATTGTTAATGAATCTTATATGGTTAAATTTGACAATGTTTTCAAAAGCAGCAGAAAAACTGAAGGATTAAAAAGAACCACAAATTACGGAACAAGTACACAAAAACACAAACAAAGAATAAAGGGCTTCACTAACCTTTGCTTCTCTGCTTAATCTGGCTGATGTTGATTGACATAATTGTTTAATAACCTTCAGGCGAGATGTTTGGGGCATGAGCACGACTACACTATACTGTTTCTTGCACGGAAAAGGCAATATCCTTTGCAATGAGAACTGTGCAGTTGACGGCATCAAACATTCACGAACTTTACTGCGTCCTTCATCCTGAGCCTATATGTAAAACTTTCGGATAAGATGGTTCACGAACTTTAAGGCATAATGAAGCACTACTTATGCTTGTATTTGAATAATTAATCACAGAATCCTTGCATGCACAAATACATCTCGCCACCCTCACAACTTGTTCCTTCATCATACAAAAGCCAAAACCGCCTCTATTCTAGAAAAAGCTTTAGCATTTAAATTGTTAAAGTTGTAATTACTTGGAAATTATTGATACAAGGTAGAAGTCAAAGATAAAATACAGCAAAGCCAAGCTCATATTGTTGTAATTTGGCCAGTCAACAAGGCAGGCCTGTTTGATCTTGTCTAACTCCTATTCTGAAGCCTCAGTACCACGTCAGAAACCCAAATCGGTCAAGCCTTACTTGGCAACTAAATTCTGACTAATCAGGTAAAGTCAGCGCTCATACATGCTCAGTTCTACGCATTTATAGTTCTAAAATATATGTGAGGCAACAACTGACAAGGTTTTCTGTGTCCAGGTTCTGCTTGGAAAAAACAAAGTCAGATAAAGAATCGAGAAAAGCTAGCAGCCCATCATGTGATAAGAAGTCTTCGGTATATGCCAGCATGCTGCTGCACGTGGCAATGTTGCAGCAGCGGCACTTGGTAACATATATCTACATATCAGACTTCACAACGTTGAAGATATTAACAACATATTTAAAATATTGACTTAAACATACATCCCTTGGTTGATTTGATCTACACAAGTTTGAATACTGTAGATATGCTCTTTATTTTACTGCATTTACGAGGTATTTTGGATTCAGAACCTAAAAGAATGTACATCAGCAGATAATTGTAGAGAAGCCATGCTAAAAATGATTTACCTTAAAAGAAGCACTAAGATCACCACTATAGACACGCGACTGATAACCACGCAAAATCCTATCCAGCCAGTAACAGTTTTCCTATAACAAAATTAATTTTCTCAGTATGATCTCCAAGCTTCAATGCAAAATTACACTTCAAAATCACATAAAACTAGATCTAACAGCTACCTGCAATCCATTTTCATGAGCACGTTGTTCGATTTCCAGTATGGTCGTAACGTCCTCCACTGAAGGCCCATTTTCCTGAAGGTATAGTATTTCTGCCAAGGCAAGCTCAACCTGCAATAAACAAAATGACCCTTGAAATCCCAGAGGCATAAAATTCAGCAAAATGGCTAGGTACAGTGAGAAAGTAATTATTTGCAAGTAGAAAAAAAAAAGAGAATGTGTACGTCACTTGAAATCAACATAGATCTGAAAAAATTTATGGTAAATAGCACCTAGTTATAGAGTCACTAACCAGTTTCCATGAGCTATCTGGGTCACAGGAAAAATTCACAGCAATGTCGCCTCGGACATCCCCACTTCTTGAGGGTTTATTGCCACCAAGAAATACAGAGACGGTGACTGAATAGATCTGCAATACACGCATGAGGTATAAATCAAGGAGGAGGCTGCCATGACACAGAAGCACAATTTTTTAAAAAAAAACAGGATATAAGAAAGTACCTGACCATGCTTGAAACGGAGAACCTGCATAATTCTGGTTTCTAGAAGTTTGCTCACAAACCCAACAAAGTGAATTTCTTCCATCTTGCATTTGTTGAGATAAAGAGAACACCACATTAAATTGATGGGTGAAGTATTGCATGAATGACAAGGACATTACTTGCAGCAGTGATTGAGCATTTACAAGAGGAAGGGCAATTGAAGAATCTACCATGTTTTCATTTTTCAGTTCCACTGGAAAGGTTATCTGGACTGAACATTGTGCTTCAACCATCGGGCTACGTACTACTTCCCTATATACATAATATGCACAAGCAATAGTAAATTGGAAGACAAACAAGGTTTTGATATGTATATGGAAAAAAATTACAAAATTCATTGCCTAGTGAGATCTAAAGCACCGTCAATTCTCAAGGGGAGTATGAACAAACTACCTAACAATGTTTCCAGGGAAAGTGAATGGTAGGCCGTTTAAATCATCACGATTCAAATGGAGAATTGGATCCGATGGCCTTGGTATACCTCCCTACATAGAAAACAATTGTTTAGACCAAATGCACCAGTGGACATGATCAAAACTTCATGAATGTCACAAGGACTGAGAAGCCTTACCAGGTACTGCAGAATTAAAGGTCGAGCCACCAACGGATCTATATTTCCAACAATTACAACTGTGAACGTGGAAGGGTCTTTGAAGCATTTGTTGAAATAGTCACATGACTTAAACGGGTCTACCCTCTTCAGATCACTCACCCTAATTGGCTGCAACATAAAATAATAGAGATAAGCAAGACAAACCTGGCATCACCAGGTAAGAACCATCATCCTTTGAAAAGCATTATACCTTAAAGAAGTATGAGTTTCCATAATTTAATTCCCGTATACGATTTGTAAATGCAGTGAAGGGATCCCTCTCTTGTGCAAGAATAGCTTCCTCCATCATTTGCATCACAATTTTGACTTCTTCTTCACCCGGTACAACATTTGTAGTGAACAACTGATAAACAAGCTGCAAATAGCTACATGATAGATCAGTTAATGAGGACATAATTAAGGAAAATTGATCAAGAGAAAATAGCACACTTGTTCAAAACAGCACGAGCACAGCTCAGATGTTAAGGAATATGCGTTATTTCAATAAAATTCATTCTTACATTTGGTCATTATTGCTTTTGCCGCTTGTATACAAAAGATATATAATGACAAGTGGAATGCATGTAAAGGTAATTTGGGTATGGAAAATCTTATTTGTCATGTCAAGCTTAGCTTGGGAGCCTACTGCCCTTACTAAGCATGGAAAGTTGACTGCTTGACTACGAAGAGAGGTCTAGAAATGGGTAGAACAGCTTTCCGCAATCAGCTGGAAATTTGCATCAATTCTTCAGAAGCAGTCTTAATTATTTTGTTTGTACAGTCATGACCATTCATTAAACAGATGGATAAATTAGACAAGATCCAATAAGGTCAGATCCAACAATGCTTTGACCAGTATCAAAATTAAAAAACTTAACACATCCCCTACAGAAAACAGAGTACCATATTCAGCAAAGGACCACATAGTACATTTGACATCCACAGGAGCATTTCCTACATGAGATACAAACCTGCAAAGCAGTCTCCAAGTCAGAAGGTGAACAATCGCCAGAAAATGTCCTTATATATGCTCCAACTTTTGTTCCAACCTCTGCTCTCTTTCCAGCAAGCATATCCATCAAAATAGATGGTTTATAGCCAAATACACCAATCTCTCCTGCAATGGTTGAACCCATTGAACAGGAGAGATAGTCTTCTTCTGAAAGCTCAGACAGACCACCATATGCAAATCCAGTGAAAAGTACCTGTTGATTAAATATATAAATTATGTATTGAAAAAGCCAACAAATCAAGCTGAATGATCGAAAATTTGACTGGAAGCCTTCTCTTTAACAAGCAGTTACCATGTTTCTTTTGCCCACTTGAGTGGAAGCCTTCTCTTTGACATTTCTTAGTTTTCCCCAAAAAAAAGTTCTTAAAAGTTAAAACCATGAGAAAAATGATTATACAAAACAAAAACAGCATCTTTGTTAACAGAAGTTCCACCTTGGCAAGTACAAAGGAAAAAAAAAAGAAAGGAAGTCACGGAAGCATTTTCACATGTATGTCTCCATGTACACATATATGTGCACATACATACATTGGCAAACTTTGACATGTGAAAATACTATGCAGCTTTTTTATTTTTCCCTTATATTTGCCAAGATGGAGACTTGTACATGCATGTAGAAAGGTGGCAATGGCAATGAAATTGGATGGAACTATTTCTACACGAAAACAAATTTAAATCTATTTTCCATGCGAAAAGCATAACAACACATTTTCCAGTGCAACAAATTGCTTTCTGGTTATGTAATTGTCAGATAGTGTTTGGCAAGCGCCAAGTACATTAAGCATTCTATGGTTTGTACAACACTGAGAAACATATTCCATTTTAGTGTCTCAACCTTTAAAAAAGCCATTAAATGCAAATCCTATCATCAATGCACTGAAGCATCATCATGGATTCTACAATTGCAAAACATCTTGAAGAATGAAATTTTTTTAAATCACAAAATGTTTCTACAATCATCATATTTTGTAGACATTGACAATGCCATTTATCTAAGTTGTCCAAATGTTGAAAAATTATAAATATTGATCATGTTCTCCTAAAAGTTTGTCACCCAAAACTTTTTGTTACTTAATCAACTGCTTATACTTCTGCCTCTGACTTGATGAGTTCAGTTTTTTTTTACATCTACACTTATTTCCTAAGAACCCCATAGAAGACACGGGAACTTAGATTTTTTAAAGCATCATGATTGATTTATTCTGAAGAAGAGAACCACAATGTCGAGGACAGATAATTTAGATCTTAGAGAGGCAATTTTCACAATCAACCACAATTCTTCTATGTGTGGTGCTATGTTGTCAAGGCGCCCAGGCAGCGCCGAGAGCCTAGGCAAAAAAGGCAACCAATTTTTTTTTTAGTTATGCTATTATGTCAAGTTATTTTGATTAAGTATTACTAATATTTGAAATATGGAGTAACAACCATAATCAACTTAAAAAAACAAAAATTAATTGTTGACTTATTTGAACATGCAAAATCAATAGAAGAAGTTTAACATTACTCATTAAATGTAATCTAATACAAGAAAAAAAAATTTCATCTCTAGAAGAAGGAATGTAAATACACAAGGCTTTAATCCATATGTACTTAAAGAAAGACATAATAATATAATATAATAAAAAAGACTAACAGTACATACTAGTATACATATAAGTACACAACAGTAACAATACGCATAAGTACATAACCATACTAATGTATACATGTAACAAGTATCACAATACTACATATTATATACACATAATAAGTTGATGCAATAGTATATAGCCGGTATAACATACTACACATAACAGTCTATACATATAACACGTACTACAACACATATAACAGGAATGACAAATTGTATTACGATGCAATTTAACATAGTATATACATATAAGTTCATAACAGGTATAATAACAATACATATAACTATATGATATAAATACGTAAATTAACCATACTAATGTATACATATAACAGGTATGAGGTATCCCAATATTATACATATACAAACAATAGACATATAACAACATAATCAACATAACAATACACAAAAATACGCAATCAATACAAAATAAAGTACATAACAATATATACTCAATTAAGAAACTTTAATCGAAAGAGAAGGTGACTTTTCACTTTCACATGGACTAGGCGTGTTGGTGTCTAGGCGAGCCTAGGCGCTAGTCTAGGTGCCAACACATATTCCGTCTCCCAAGTGGTGGACTTAGGCGACAGGTGTAGACTCACGCTTAGCCCACGCCTAGGCAAGGCCTTAACAACATATGTGTGGTGAACATTTGTGCAAATAATGCCCACAAAAAATGAATGCCACTAAAACAAGCGTGATCATATAAGATGCCAGAGAAAGAAAGACTCCCACCTGATCATCAAGGAAGTTTGTGCATTTGTAACACACTCGCATGCCATTTGACAAAACAAGCTCTGTGGACTTGATATCTGGATATTCACATTGTAAGACCACCTCCCTGCAATAACATTTAACCAAAAGAAAATATGAATGTCACTGTTAAAAAGATAAGTTATTAGTTTAAAATTTTAGTAAGACTCATCATAAGAAAGCAAGTGCAGCACACAGTACGCCAAGATGGACAAACAAGCACAACACTGACAAACACTCAGCTCTTAAAAGTTAAAACACAGCGAGATATTTACACAATGTGACAGACCAATAAGCAGATAGTTCTTAAAGCAAGATACGAAGACAAAATCCCAGATTCATATCTTGGTAGATAAGGCAGGTAGCATAAAAATTGTAGCAGGAGAAGAATATAAAAGAACAGGATCCTCGTTATAAATTGACAAAACAAAAGTAGTAACAAAAGAATGTAATATTGGCTTTTCAATAGTTCGATGCTCGTCTTATCAGTGGGCATGTTCTGTTTCAGAACAGATAGCAAGAGACTTAGAGCATAATCAAATGAGATCAAGTCATGCACCACAAATATTCAAAAGCAACTAGATGGTGAACAATAAAATGTCTCAATGAAAGGTGATAATTTTTAGTAGGTTTCTTTCTTGTATTTCAAGATGACAAAGGAAACCAGCGAGCAGTTTGTAACTTTGTACCATGTGAACTTGCCAGAGCAGGAGATGTACATATGGTGTGACTGGTTATTCCTTGATGTAAAAGTCCAAAGTTACTTAACTTTGCCCATCAGAAAAATCCCCAACATTTTGGCCTTGTATCAAGGAAACACACCACAGATGTCGAACTTTTGACTTCCTTTAATGAGAGGCTTTAAGCCAACCTAGAAGATACAACAATCAAAACTTTATGGGTAACTTCTAGAGGTTGTTATCCAAAATTAAGAACAAAGCCAATAAGTATTTTACTGCCATTGAAACCCAGGACTTGGTCAAAAGGAAATATTATCACTAGCTATCTCAAGTAACTTCTTCAAAACCCAGGTGCCCTGGACCCAAAATGATACAATATACCAACTTGACAATCCTTTTCTTCAATAGCAGAATCATTTTGTATCAGCTGCATGTTCTTGAATAATCTTGATATCTTGCATTTCTGCAGCTAGAATGGTATAGCAGTGTTATCTATATAGTACAATGTGGGCCTGTAATTGTATCATACAATACATATAGTATAGGTCAAATAAACCGATATGACACGTTACTGATACACTTTTATTAAGTGTACCAATGATGTATCGGCTGTATTTACACCCATATCTTACAATACGAGGCTAGGGCGCTTCTTCTTTTTTTTTTTACATTTTTTGTTTATGACTTGCTTCTCCCCATCATTCCAAACACTTCTAGAGCTGTTGGAGGGGAACTTTGCAGATTTTTTGAGAGAAATCATTGATATGACTGATAAATCATTGATTTGAAACAGAATACAACTGATTTGAAGGGTATGTAAGAGACCGATATGCATTGATCGATGATAATCATGAACCATGATATTAATCACAAACTATGTTGTCAAGGAGTCGCCTAGGCATGGACTAGGCGTGAGTCCACACCCATCGCTTAAGTCCATCACTTAGGCGATGGTGTGGTGCTTGCGCCCAGGCGCCAGCACGCCTAGTCCATGGTCTCCTTCCCTTCAAACCAAAGTTTCTTAATTGGTTGAAAGTTGAAACAACTGAACTATAGAAACTGTTAAAGATTTACTTCTGTTTGTGGAAACTGAAAAGGTAAGTTCCACAAAGAAATTGGTATATATAAGATATGAAGGGGCTGCATAATGAGCAGTTCCTTCATTGTGAAGAGTCTATCTGCCACCCAAAAAAGGTATGTACCTGTATACCTGTTATATTATATCTATGTCACATGGGTGCAGGGTGTGGTTGCGGGATGCGGCAAGTTTATAAAAAAATTAGGTGCGGGTGCAGCGAGAGTATATATATATATGTGTGTGTGTGTGTGTGTGTGTGTGTGTGTGTGTGTTATTTGTTATATAAGTAATTTTATTTGTCTATATTTTAAAACTTTTTTTTATCAAGGTTCCCTTGAATCGATATATCAAAGAAAACTCAGCCAAAACACTTTTCAAAACGGCCAAAACTCATTTGATGTCGTGGTCGGGCCGCACCAGCACCAGCATCTGCACCAATGCGGGTGCAGGTGCGCACCATAGTTGGCGCACCCGTGTGACTTAGTATTATATAACTTACTGTTTTTTAAGTACATTTTGCTACACCTGTGATTTTATTATACACTATTACGTTATATGTGTTACATATATACCGTTATGTACAATCTGATATATACTGTTAAGCAATGTTATCCGTATCGTACGATACGGACGCGTATCGTACGATACGTATCGTCCGTATCAACATTAACGATACGGTACGCTATTAATTTGCGATACGCGTGCGTATCGCACCCGTATCGCCCGTATCATGCGATACGGGGGCCGTATCGTACGATACGGCGATACACCCCCGTATCGCACGATACGGGATCAAAATTAAAAAGGGTCCGAAGGCCCCTTCTTTGCTTTTTTTTTTTTAAAAAACCGACGCTCCTCTCTCTCTTCTCTTCTTTCTAAACATTGCAAGAGACGTGGGAGGGAGAGTTGCATCAAAATTTGCCGGTGAAGAAGCTTTATTTCTCGTTGTGGGAAACCTCAGGATGGTGGGAAGCTTGGAGGAAGAGGGCTTTTTGTTTTGAGTTTTGAAAACTGTCAATATGTTTTGAGTTTTGACTTCTGAACTTATGAATTGTGATGTAATTGAATACTCTTAGGTTGTTTAGTATGTTATTTTGATTTTTGAATGTTTGATTTCTTATTTTGGAATGTCTTGTTCATATGCATACTTCAAATTCATACTTCATGTACACGAATGATGAATGTTCCTTTAAATACATTTTTCTTCAATTTTTTCTGATTTTTACTAGTTTTTTCAGATTTTTTCTGATTTATTTTCTATTTTTTATAATTTTTTAATATTTTTTACAAATTAAAAAATTAATTTCCGATACGTTACGATACATTTACGATACGTTACGATACGGCGTATAGGTCGGCCTGACCGATACACGATACGATACGGCAGTGATAACATTGCTGTTAAGTACATCTTATATATACTGCTATGCACAATCTGTTATACATGTATAACTTATATGCGTTATACTATATAACCTATTATACATGCATACTCATAGTCAGTGCTGGCCTCGAGGAGTAAAGGACTATTATGTAGCATTGAGGGAGAATTGCTTAGAGAAGTATACATCTAAAGCAATTTTTAAAGTGGTTCCATCTGCAGTTGAAAATAAGATGTACTGACAATGATCCAATGGCACCTCCATTGAGGACAGACACTTCTAGGTTCATGACAAAACAATATACCAACTTGGGTTATCATTTGTTTCAATTTCTGTTGAAATGAAATAGTCTATAAGGTCCTAGCGCTCTAGTTGTAGCAAGAGCTCTGTCTTCCACTATTTTTGTAGTTAGAATTTATAATATTACCAATATTTAATGAGTAATGTTAAACTTCTTCTATTGATCTTGCATATTCAATGAAGTCAACAACTATGTTGTTAAGGCCTCGCCTAGGTGTGGACTAAGCGTCAGCCACACTCGTCGCTTGAGTCCACCACTTAGGCGATGGGATAGGTGTTGGCGCCTAGGCTGGCCTAGACACCAATGCACCTAGTCCATGGGAAAGTAAAAGGTCACCTTCCCCTTCGATTAAAGTTTCTTAATTGAGTACATATTGTTATGTACTTTTATGTATTGTTATGTTGATTATGCTGTTACATGTACATATTGTTAGTCACTTTGTCTGTTATATAGTATTGTGATACCTCATACCTGTTATATGTGTACCTTAGTATGGTTATGTTACGTACTTATATCATATAGTTATATGTATTAATTTGTTATGCCTGTTATAATTTTATATGTATATACTATCATGTTAATTTGTATTGTAATACAATTTGTTATTCATGTTACTTGTATTGTAATAGGTGTTATATGTATATATTGTTATTTACAGTCTACTATACCTGTTATGTAGTATTGCATCAACCTATGATATGTATATACTGTTAGCCTGTTATATAACATGTAGTATTGTGATACCTGTTATATGTATAAATTAGTATGGTTATGCACTTATTTGTATTGTTACTGTTGTGTACTTATATGCATACTATTATGTACTGTTAATCCTTTTTATTAGATTATGTCTTTCTTTAAGTACAGTTCTGGCGCGACTTGAGCCTCAGAGTTTGAAACACCGAAGCGCATTCCTATGGGTTAAACTGAAAACCAACCCCCTTTTGTCGACCCCAGGGCAGAGGTTTATAGTCGATAGCGGTGATTTTCTCACCTCTATATTCTAAAAAAAAAAGCTCCCCCCTTCTGTCGACCCCAAACAAAATTGTGAACACAATAAAAATTGGTTGACGATAATTTTTTACTTCGACAAACCGTCAACTGCAGATAATAATCATGTGTAATAATCAAAAGTTGGATGCGAAAAATTCCATCATTAGCTTGTAGAAAACCCGAAGCAATCAATTTGGGATCCCAGGAATAAAGCGCCGATAACAGAACTTTTGATTTCTTCAAAATTTGACAAACATAACAAAACATCAAACATTATAGCGACGTTAAA
>JAANDH010000464.1:81268-195103 GCA_011799765.1 Nymphaea thermarum
TTCTCCAAGCTTCCCACCGTCCCTAGACTCCCCACTACGAGAAAGAAAGCTTCTTCACCGGCAAAACTTGATGGAAATAGAGAAAATCTCTCCCTCCCACGTCTCTTGTAGCGTTTACAAACAAGAAAAGAGAGAGAGAGGAGTGTCTGTTCTAAAACAAGGCGTAAAAAAGGGGTCCCGACGGCCCCTTTTTAATTTTCCCCCCGTATCGTGCGATACGGGGGTGTATCGCATGTATCGTGCGATACGGCCACGATACGGACGCGTATCGTCTTTAAATAGCGTATCGTATAGGTTTTCTTGACCTATACGATACGTATCGTACGATACGCGTCCGTATCGTACAATACGGATAACATTGGGTACCAGTATGGGCGTGGATACGTCCCCGGTATGCGTTGACCGTACCGGGTACGGTCAACGTACCGGGGACCGTATCCGTCCAAAATTGGACACGGTCAATGTTGACCGGGTCCAATTTTGTCCAATTTTTTAATGTTGACCAGATCCAATTTTTATGAAAAAGCATGCCCGTTTGTGACTGAGTCCTCACCGCCGCGGACCCACCCTCGCTGGACTCACCACCGCCGAACCACCCTCGCTCAAACTCAAGTTACAGCTTCCCATGAAGCTTGTTGATTGAGGTAACCATCGATCAAGATTTAAAGTGATGAAAGTCTTCTCCAACTTCTGATACAGGACTAAATAACCCAACATAGCTGCACGTGCAGTAGTTTGGATCTGGGCCTACTTGCCAACTCGCTCCATTTCTTCTGATCCAATTCATAGTTAATGCTTCAAGAAAATCAGAAAAAATCTAAAAAATCCGAAAAAACTAGTAAAAATCAGAAAAATCCAATTCATAGGTAATAAAAAATATTAAAAAATTATAAAAAATAAAAAAATCTAAAAAAATCCGAAAAAACTAGTAAAAATCAGAAAAAATTAAGAAAATGTATTTAAAAGAACACCTTTAGCATTTTGTTATTGTTTGAAATTTTTTGATATATATATATATGTCTATGTGTGTACGGCCGTACCCCCGTACCCAAGTTTTTTGAAAATGGTCCGTACCCGCACCCATACCCGTGTGACATAGATCATAAATATATTTTCAATTTTCATTTGGCAGAGAAAATTTATATGTTGTGATGTGATCTAAACCACTTTATATGAATTAAAAAATAATTTTACGATACGTTTGACGGTACGTTACGATAGTCGGTCTGACCGATACACAATACGGTACACCTTTTGCAAGCACTAACATGTCTTAAGGTGCGGCTGAAACAGTTTTCTACCTTAGTATTTAAGATGAAGCGGTTTAGCCTAAAAGTTTATGATATCATCAAACAGGACCAAGCATGTCTCATAGTTAAAAAAAGGCCATCTGACAGGGAATTGCATCCAAGAAGGTGTTGACATTTCGGCTGGAATTAATTATTCCTACACACTATCAGCAGGCTAACTAACAAGACTCTTCAAAAAAAGTTAACTCCCCAGAGTCAACACAACTAAGGTGTAGGTACAAGTGAGAGGCAACAAAAATTTGCCTTATTTTTTATTGAATCATTGATAGAACCATAGATTGTTAATTGTACTTCGTTGCTTGTGAACAACATACATGCATACATACATATATACACAATTGTACACCCACACATGCATATTACATCTAAACCCGCATCCTACACCTGTATGGTCAATGAGATGGCTAAAACAAAAGAAGTAGAAAAGTTTTACATTGTCGGCTTATATTTCGTTGGTTTCATTGAACTTGATGAAAGAAACTACTAAAACATTAGCAATTGAAGCAAAATAAAATAAATAGCTTGCTATAACTTGATATGAGGACTAATTTTCCCCTTACCGAAAATCATAACTACCAAGCCGCTAAGTACTATAGAATGTGAAACAAGAAAACAAAAAAAAAAGACAAAATTATTACCCGGGATCAGGTTTTTCATTCACAATCTCCTCTGGAATATATTCATCATCCCACTGCGGGATGCTCCTAGTCTCCTCAAGATAACTGATTTTTGACACGGCGCTTTTTAGATCTTCTATAGTGGCACAAGATTTTGGCTCAACTGTCTTGATGACACAGCTACAAGTCGCACGAAAATGTTCAGCATATCTGGATACTTCTGCTGCTGAAATATCTGAAATAACAAATTGCTTAAAATTAGATCTGAAGCAACAGATTCTCCATTTTTCATGTTGATTGGTTAATAATCAGAACATTAATAATTTTTGGAGTCAGCAGTAGACTTTACCATGCTAAACCACTTTACAACGTGTGACGACTAGTTGTTGCCTTAAGTAGAGTAATAGACACAATAAAAAAAGTAAGAACCAACTCTTTAGCATGATAAGGTCAAGTCTAGTGTGATAAGTTGGCAATATCTTAAAAGTGGAAATTATTGTTTTATTTAGGCTGGTTCCCTTTACATTCTACTAATTGAAGCTTACAGCTTTGTTTTGACCAAGTCCACTGAATGAAACTACATCATAAGGCATATGTCAAAGATGATTATTAAACTTGTGCAAACCAAAAAGAAATGCAATTTAGAGTTGCATCTGAAATGTAAGAAAGAATCAGAATTGCACATGAAAAATGTAGGGCAGCAGTCTAACTCACGAGGTAGGAAGGTCTTTTGCAGCTGTGCTTCATACTCTATGCCAACAACAGGCTCCTTACGGAAAAAATGCTGTGAATAACAAAAAAGAATTGCTTCTAAATTAGAGCTTAGTATATGGCCTGAAAACTGATGCTGGAAATGCTGCAAGTGAAGTATCTACCCATTCTCCAATTAAAGACATGGAGTACGTGAGAATATAACGAAGCAATTAATGCAGTTATCAATTGATATGCAGCCAAGAAACAATAATTGAACCAAAAAGGCTTAACAGAGAAGTACTTGCAAGTATTCATCGCGTAGACTTGTTGACTGCATTTGGTCACGTTCCAAGTAAGCAGATTCAATATCTGACATCAGCAAAGCACGGACTATTGATATTTCATGATCTGAAAATCCATGTAGTCGAACCCTTCCAACCTGCAATTTTCATCTGGAAATGAGTGTAAAGTGTAAACACTGGAGTCGCTGAAGAGTTGACTTAAGTTGCAAATACCTCCATAAGCATTGATTCTAGAGCTTCAACTGTTCCTCTCTCTTTGCAGGTCGAAGTCATTATATAAGCTTTAACAGGATTAACAAGAACATCTCCAGCTGAGCTGCACGAGAAGAATGGAGGATCTTTCCTTCGAGATATTTTGAAGAGTCTCTGATTCAAAGCACAATGAAACATAGCTTCTGCAAGAGAATCTCTGTAGTCCTTAACTGTCTTCATCTCAACTATTGGAATTTTACAACTGAGAACAACTGCAGACTGAAACATTGAAATCAAAAGAGTTAAAGCATCGCAAAATTACATTTTAGATGCAAAAAAAAAAAGAATTAAGGATATGAACATACATATATGAAGGTAAAATGTATCATATAGCGCACTGATTATTTGAAGTGGAAATTAAATGCTTTCAGCCTTCAGGACATCACAATGGTGTAATCACCAGACATTTTTGGCAGCAGTATGCACCAATAAAGTAGATTCTAACACATAAAAAGTCTCTAAATGAATATTATCATGTATTTTTGCATAATGCAAGCCATAAACCTACTGACGTGCTCATGACTGCATATTGCCTAGGCTCACAATTAAACAAACTAACAAAAAGATATCCTGATCAACTCATGAAAATTTGGTAATTTATGGGCTATTGAATTTTAATTTCTTTTAAAAGTACATTTAAACATGAAAAGTGCCTAACTTAATTGTACCCTCTACTAGATAAGCCATACAAAATATATCTACAAGTTTAGAACATGACCACAAAAGTAGGGCATGGCATATGAATGCTTTTGTAATAATCTCATGAGTATATCAGCAACTAGAAATTTTAAGAAAAGGGAAAAGAGAGGAATACTATTCATTAAGCAAATAAATGAAACTTCTATGTTAATGTTGTGATATTATTTGAATTTCTTATCTTTTCAATATCCCATGTTATTTAACAGTTTATCTCATTTTCTCGATAATTGTCACAAAAGAAATCGTGATATTTTGAAAATCACACTGAGATTTCTGCTATGGTTTAGGGAAAAAAAAAAAAAGCAAAGATAATGTTAAAACTTAAAATCTTCCAAAAGAAAGAGAAAGAGAAGGCACATGCGGGTAATTAGCAATGGATGTTGATAATAGACAGACACCCATAACGGTAGCAGGCACTTTAGGGTGCACTCAACAGAAGAAAATGGAAGACGAACACAAAATTCTTAGACATACCCAACCAGCTTCTGATTCAACGAAACATGAAAACCGAGGCTCTTCATGGGATGGAACAGGAAACACTGGTATGATAGGTGGTGGTATGGCGGGTGATTCTTTATGACCAAAATGAACTTTGATCAATTCGACTACACTCTGCAAAAAAAAAAAAAGCACCATTAGGACCATGACAAAGTACATAGGTCAAAAAGATAACAAAAATGCCATTTCCCATTCTTGTGCAAAAGGTGAGAAGGATGATAGACTAGCAACATGCATTTTCTGGCTTCTTTTCACATGAGGCACCACCTGCTTCAAGAATTATTCCATTCATTTGTTTGATCATGCTAGTCATAAGACATTTGAAATTTGGGGAAAAAAAAAGGATAAAAGAGTAACAAAATGCTAGATGGTTTATTAGCAGAAGACAGACTTAGATAAATTCGAACCTGTGTATCTGGAAAGTCCCCAACAGCCATGACTGCCATATTGTGCAGGTGATACCATTTCCTGTAGAAGCCTTTAACAGTTTCAGCGGAAACTGTTCGGATAACCTTCTCCAATCCAATTGGTTGCCTCTCAGCATACTACAAATAAGATAAAGAAGAACTTGTTACAAGAATAGCAGTTTGACAATGCCAACAGAAGAAATGAATCAACCTCCATATCATTGATTCCGAAAAGATATTTCATAAACACCACATCTTTCTAAGAGTGTGATAGGTAATAAACACAATACTCTAAAATACCCCTTTTCTGGTAACTGTCAACATGGAAATTTAGAATAGCGAACCCTCAAACAAACTAGATGGGCATAGATTTTTGAAATTGTGAAACCTCAACAAACTAGCTGGCAAAAAAGAAAAAAGAAAATATCTAAATATAGTTTGATCATCAAATAATCATAACGAACTACATACTACATTTCAGTATATACAACGTTAGTAAACCTTACCTTGGAACCCTTCATCATTAAACACCAATGAGCTTCTTGCATACGCCCTGCTGCATTCCTCCCTCCCCTATACTCTTCTAATACAGCACCTCTTTCTTTTTCCAGATCATCCAGTGAAGCTCGAATCTTTATCAGACAATAAAGGTCACAAGACAATCAACTGCTTGAACCACTTGTTAAACAAAGGACAAGAAGGAACATAATGGTTGAGCAGAGGACAAGACCTCAGAACTGAATTCTGCCAACACCGATATGGCCTTGGAAAGCAACTCAGGCTTGTCAACTGGTACAAGCAATTCATATATGGTTTCATCTGTTGATGTTGATGCATTCTGACAAGCACCAAACTCTGCACCGATGCTTTCTAAGAACTTAACAATATCATGATTTGTGCACTTCTTAGTAGCACTGAATGCAAGATGCTCAACAATATGAGCTACACCACGTTCATCCTCCTCTTCTAAAACTGAGCTGTCAGCAAGATAAATCAGTCAGTTCTTAGTGTTTACATTGAAAACAGAATCTGCTCAGGCAATCTAAGCGGTTCTACGGGAGTAAACAGGTAGATGCTTTCCATTTTCCAAAAACAAGGAAGGTTGCACAACTTAAGCATTAAAAAACTGCAGCTTCAAATGGAATCAGAAACATGAATATAGCATCTTTCTATCAGAGAATATCATGATAAAGATTGTACTAATATAATTTAAAATGCAAATTCAGAAGACAAGGTACCAAATATTCCTCACTAGTCACTACAAACATTTAACCATTGACCACTACCTACTTCTTCCTTGTCATTTTCAATTATAAAATGCCTAAAAGACAAAGAACCAAATTAAGCATGTTTACCAACTCACCATAGATATCCCACGATCTGCATCTTCACCTCAAAAATTTCGTTCGGGGATTACATGTATAATCAATGATTCTGGGTAGTCTGCAAGTAGGACTACCTAAGGCCTAATTGGCAACACGAAGAGATACTATTCTGCTGAGGAAGTATTAGACCCATCGAATATGCCCTAACTGAACCTTTATCCAGCCATATCTCAATGCAGGGCTCCATTAAGGAGGTATTTGATGACTCAGATAATTTTTCTTTTGCAGGAAAGTTGTTCATTGAACTTTGAAGTACACCAACCATCAAACATGGGTACGGTGAACCACGTGACCCCTCACCTCACCCCTCCATACATTATTTTAACATTAAAATGGAGGAAGAAGTCAGGCGCAAGAGTCTGACTTTTCTCTACACTCTGTATACCCTAAATTAATCCACCAAGATGTACCTTGGTAGATTTATCCAAGCCATCAAACACCCCCTTAAGAATGAGATGTCCAAGGCAGGTATCATTCAACCATCTGCCATCTGCCAAAGAAAGCCCCAAACTCTAAAAGTGAGAAAATATCTATCTCTTACCTTTCTGCCTGATTCCACTAGTTTTGGCTTTGATTTCCTCAGTTTTCTTTTCCAACCAGTATGCAGGGTATAAGAACCCCTAGCAAACAAAGACAACATCCTCAAAATGTCTGTCCCCATCTAATATCCATCTTTATTCAGCAGCAGGAGAATGAAGTCGTCTCACATCTTCATGGACAACAAAAGCATGTTTTACTATAGTAAAGTAGACTGATACACAGAAACTGCAAAAACATTGACCATTAGTTACGATTGTCCTCCAATTATGAACTTTGCCAGCTCGCATGCACAACCAACAAGTCCAATCCACGGAAACAACAGCAGCAATGTTGTTACTCCTATTGTTGTATTACTATCATCATAATATCCTAACTTATGAATGCAAATATGTGAAATAATTACAGCATAATCTCCATGTTTTCCAAGGAAATATGAATTATCTTATCTCTAAACGAAAATAAATAAGTAAACACACACACACACACATAAGAAAGTCAACGTACGTGCAAGAAACTAGTATCTCGAAAGCCCAAAGCTAGACTGTCAAAAAGACTACCAATAAAACAACTGTTTGTCTAGTCATTGCTTGATTTGGAACTCCCAACCACGATTCAACCAAGAAATAAACTAAGCCTGATCCTTCCATATGCTTTTCCATTTCAACAAAACTGGAACGTGGATATCTCCTTCTAACAACTTAAGCCATCAGCCAGTAATAAAAAGCATTAGCTGATCAAGTTTAAAAATATGGCCCTCAGCTCAGCGTCCTTTGAAACAAATATCCCACTGGACAACATGGAGTATAATCAACTAAAACTAAAGCCAAGGATTCCCTCCTTGTTTTCATCGTCCAGCGAACATTTCATATTCGTTGTCTCGACTAAGATCACACCCACGATTCAGTGACAAGTGACAACTCAAACTACCGCAATCACCCATCGTGAGATTAAGTCCACAATGATAAATGATCACTCTCTAATACTTCTCAACGTCAACACAGCATCCGCAAACGCAGACATCTCAAAGCCGCAATAACCTACATAGCTACGCATCACATCACGGGATACGAACCGCTAAAACCAACGGCCACCTATCTGCCCTTTTACCGATTAACACAGAGTTCACAATTGCAGTAGCATTCGGCGCCATACCCCTGGTCAAATCCTCCTGTCGATCGCTCAGCATTCGGTCAGGCGCCGTCAGCATTCCTGGCAGCAACCACCACCCAGAAACCCAAAAGAACAAAACATTCAAAAAACAGAAACCCCAGGTAACGAACAAATTGCTCACCCAACTTTGACGCCAAGGGCAAGGGCGGCCCTCATTCGAGGCTTGGAATTGACGCGGACATAGTAGTGGAGGCCATTGTCCAGACGACCGTAGTCGACGCCGACGGGGTCCTCCGCCAGAAGGTCGTCCACGGAGACGTTAAGAAGCTTGAGAGACCGGAACCCATGCCGGCGCGTGATGGAAGGTCCCTCGGATGGCAGCAAATCCATTTCCCGGCTTCGATCGAGAAAACGAGGCCCCCACCTCTCCCGCCCTCCTCCTTTGCATCTACGTCTGCCCTTCCCTCTTGTTATACGAGATAATCAAGGGGCAAATAAGCTCTTGAAATAAGCATTCGAAGAATAAGTAAACCATCTGTTCTTTTTACGCTGAATCATATGGGTACGGGCTTAGGTAATGTGGATACAAGTTTGAGCACCGTTACGATACCGCGAAGTGTTTATGTCATAAAATTCTAAAAATTCAGAAAAATTAGATTAAAATATGAAATATATGTTTATGTGAATGGAAAAAAAAAACTCAAAAATAACGCAAAAATTAAGTTTGAACATATGTTTTAAAGTTTTAAATGCTAGTACCTACGTTGTCCACTTTCCAAGTAAATAGATCTGACTAATCTCAACACAGAAAAAAATTCAGGTGGTGTTTGAAGGGGTTCTTGGTAGGCCATGAATCAAAAGTGATGTGTTTGAGAAGAATAAAATATGTTAAGGCATGTTTGGATAAAATATGTTAAGGCCATGAATAAAAAACAATGCTTCTTTAAGTCATGATATACAAAGTTTTTGACCGGAAGATACTCCAAATATGCAAGTTGGTGGTTTAGGGCTGTTTCGAAACTTAGGTGAACTTACTGTTACTTCATTCAACTGAATGATAGTGTTTGCTACCTTCCCTAATCAAGATGAGTAGCGGCCACAACCCAACCAATTGAATAATTGTGCTTTTTAAACTTCTAAATTGAAGAATTGTGCTTTTCAAAAAAAAGACTAGGTCCCAACCAACAGTCATGCATTTTATAAGATATCAACGTTACGGATTTAGAAATCTTGATCCGTCGGCAACCAAGGAACATTCCAATGCACTTAGATCATTGCATAAATTGCAGTTGACTAAAAAAATGCAATCAGTCTTAATCTGAATCAATTCCTCCACCGAAAGGGAAAAGGTTGTTCAGTCTTCCATTCATTCATATTATCAAGATAAGATCAGATAATCCCTGAGGGGTTGACTTTACATGTAAATTTAAAAAAAAATTACTTGTTTTATATAAAAATGTTGAAAAAAATGATATTTCGAAGTGTGTCAAAATTTAGAAACTTTAATTCGCTCCCTTCCTTCTCATGAAAATTTTATAGTTCCGCCCCTGCAATGAACAGAGTGCCGATTAGTTTAAATACTTTCTACATTGTCAAAGCATCGCGATGGAATCGAATCTTTCTTTTTGCAGATGACTCTTTCTTAACGCTCACGACCTTTTTCACAAAGAAAGATATTGTAAAGTTTAAGCCAAAGCCAGTAAATAAATGTCAGACTCGCTTATGTTTTCCCCCAACGAACTCAATGCCTTGTCCATGTTTGGGAGAAACAACTTCATGGGACTCGAAAATAAATGCGAAAATTCAAAGCATTAAAAGAATTATAACAGAAAACTGAAAGAATTAAGCATCAATGATACCTTGAGCTTCAAAAGTTTTGATAGTTATTTTTAGCCTCGCAATTTTTTAGCGCGATTAGTATTTCCTTTTATGTGGTTAATATCGAGTTCTTGTTAAGTTTTGATTGTTTATGTAAGAAATTAGACTTAAAAAATCGCGCGTGAAATATTAAAAAAAAAATTATTTTTTAGCCTTGCTGCGGAATTTGTACATTTTTTTGTTCTTCCCGGAAGAACATCACTCGTTTTTAAAAAAACCTTTCGAAGGTAAAATACTTGCGATATTTGGTACATATCGGAGCTTACAGAAACAGAACCCCTCCAAAACCTCTGCCGCCAAATCCGTGGCCAGTGAGAAGATGGAGGCCCTTCCTATCTTCTCCATCTCTCTTCTTCCCTGGCGGAAATTCCCCACCACCGAACTCTCTTTCATCCCTTGCCGCACCCACAGTTCAATTGCTGTCAAATCCCATCTTAGAGTCACCACTGCAGCATTAGCTGATTCATCTCCGCGGACCAGCTTTCGTGATTACAGCGAGGACCAAGATGATGACAGCGAAGAGGCGGAGGGCGACGATGGCAAGCTTTCCGGCCGTTTCAGAGCCAGGGGGCGACAAAAGGAAGAAGAGAAGGATTATGATCGCGACCCGGAGATTGCGGACATAATGGGCAGCTTCATGGAGGATCCCCAGAAGGCCCAAAGTCGTGTATGCTCACTTCTTTCAACTGGGAGTTGGGGTTCTTGTTATCGCTATGAAATCGTATTTTCTAAACTGGGTCTTCCTCAACCTCATGGTTTCACACGTTGTTTGACTAGGTTGAGGAGAGGATAAGGAAGAAAAGGAACAAAATTTTGCAGACTAAAACTGGGAACGTCACTCCAATGAAGGTTACGTTCAAAAAGTAAGGTGCAGGAACTTTTTTTCTTCACGAGAATTTTGAATATCTTGCGATGAATTTATGTAAATGCATGTCATTTTGTAGGAAGAATTAATTAGCTTCGTATAAATTCACCTTTTTTTTGTAGTAATTTTGATTGTTTATGAGATTGAGGACGTTGATAACCTGTTTTATGTATTCTACTTGTGGTTTATGGCAGATTCGATTTCTCGAATTCATATATGTGGTTGGAGTTCTACCATCCCCCGTTAACTAAGGATATCGAGTTAATTTGTGATGTAAGTGACGATTTTGCTTCATTCAATATGCGAATGTAAGTGCGTTTTCTTTTTGAGCCTCAGTTTTAAAGTTGACTCCATGGGGTCGACCATACAGGCCATTCGATCATGGCACATTATTGGGCGTCTTGGTGGATGCAATTCGATGAATATGCAGGTAAAATTCTGGATTAATGGGTTTTGAAGTGCTCTTAATCATAACTTAAAATAGAATATCAGTCTTTCATAAGAATGCTATATAACTGGACATTGCAGAAGAGCTATTTGGAGTACTAGTATGACGTAAATACAAAAATTTAAAGTTTTTGGTATAGATACTTGCTAATCGGATATCTATACCTTTTCAAGTTTAGTTGTTTCAGTGCTATCTTCACATTCAAAAGCCAAATTTTCAACAAAAAGGTAGACGTGAGATTTTACATGAGTAATGACTGTCTTAACTTTTTGGGTTATAAAACATTATTTATATGTCTAAATTCCAACCATGAAAATCTCATCTGTACTGTTAATTTGGTAGAAAATTACTCAGATATAAGATAGGTTTTTGGAGCAGCCCAAGATTGGGATGGTCCTACTCATTCATTCCATATGTATAGCCATGCCTTGCACCTTTGCCAGCACCCGTAGCTGGACCTATGTCACACAGACATGCCTGGAAGGATGCTGTACTCATGTTGACACGGCTGGAGATGGCTATGGGTACGCGACATAGCAGACTAATGTTTTGCATTTTGGGGTATATTTTGGTATTTTGTTTAGAATGATGAATATATATATAGTGTTTTCTTGAATTATTATTATTGTTATATGTATATATATATATATATAGTTATATACACACACACACGTGGCCGTGGCCGTGCATCCAAGCTTTTTGAAAAGCGTTTGCACCGGTGTCCAGATCCATGTGACGCAGAACTGAACCCTTCCATTTATTGCTTTTTCTAGTGGAAGCAAGGATGATAGATTTGAATCTAGTTTTTGATTTTGTTACAGCTACATTTCCCCCCCTATTGTTCTTTTCTTTATTGAATATCGTGTGCTGCTTTTTGCTACAAGTGACACGTCGCTAGGAGACAATTTTTGTTGTTTGTGCTAACTTAATATAATAATTGTGGATTTAATAGACTTCGAATGTCTTGTGTTTTATTTTCTTAGATGATTTTCTATTCTGCTTATGTTTTCTCTAGTAGAATTATTTTCTCCGAAGAGTACTCTTCTGTTGGATTATTGTCTTTTACTGTCACACACCCCTCGTCCCCCTTCAGTCTTATGTTGAAGACATTATTGCAGCTGTCACAACTGCCACTGGACAAAAGGCCTACATATGATGCTATTCAAGGAGCAAATATAACACCAACCACATTCTACAATATTGGAGACCTAGAGATTCAAGAAAATTTGGCAAGAATTTGGTACATTTTCTTGCCTTGATAGCATTTTCATTCAGTGGCTTCACTCCGTCCTGGGATCTGCTTCGGTTATACATTTGATTTGCTAGGTATAACTTGTGCTGGTTTTGTTAACAACTCCACAGGGTAGATATTGGCACTGCTGAGCCACTACTACTGGATGTGTTGGTAAATGCATTGACAAATATTAGCTCAGAGTAAGCCTCAAATGCTTTTGTGCATATAAAATGTCATATTTTCCTACAGTTTTGTTAATTTGTGTAGTTCTACTGATTTTGTCATTGTATCATGTTTGGTTCTTTTGGCAGTCATCCTTGCTTTGCTTTTTGCATTGATATTCTCAGGCAATTTGGATTGTATTCACATCTGTTCTTGTGTTTCTCATACGAGGAAGCCTTTTTAGTTTTTATCGTTTCTATATCTTACCATCATGAGTATTAATTCTTGGTGCACAGGGAATGACCTTTGTGATATGGTGTATTTTTATGCATGCCTAGACTTGCTATTTCAGAGCAGGATACTTCGCTTAAGCAAGTGTATCTGCTGCTGATGCAATGGAGTCCACACCATTAACTTTAATTTGTTCCTTTGTGTTTGATTGCTTATTTGCACGTTTCTTCCATGTTCATCTTATTTCTTTTAGAGAATCATATATTTTGATTTCATATAGTCTGATTAATTGATTATTCTGTTTAGAATCTGCTATAAATGTTCAAAAGTTTGTATTTCATTAAGAGTTTTATGTGCTTACGTTTATGGGCGTATCTTTGAACATCTGGTCCTGGTTCAAGAGAAACAATCTAGCCCAATGATTTCTTACACAGCCATAAGTGCTATATTTGATTTGGTTCAGATTTCTGAGGTATGCGATTCACTTCTTCTATGTTAACTTCGCAATAAGTAGATACAATTATTGTTAGTCTTGGATCATCCATCAGTCCTTGCCGGAGATGAATGTTGAAGAATTTGTCATTGTCTGCGAGATCTAAATTCTAACATGACAGAAATTTGTTTTGTGATAATTACATACCAACAAAATACCAATGTTTCATTTTTTTGGCAATGAATTATTTTATTCATTCACTGGACATATTCATGAATCGATCATATGAGAGTAGAAAATTCATGTGTTGTAGGATCTAACGATTTTGCAGACTATCCTTCTTCAACTAATGGAAATGATGATTCCTTTTGACAGTTACTTTGGCATCAAACAAGCGGTATTTGGTGGCCAAGAATTTGAGGATTGGAAGGAAGGGCTCTCAACCGATGATTCTGGCTACAGCATTCACAAGATATAGTCTTCTGAATTAATCAATTTTTTGGGCTGAATTTCTTGTTGTGGGCATGGAAGGACGCTATGGAGGTTGAATTGAGCTGTTGAAAGTTGGATGAACAAGCACTGAATTGAGCAATTGAAGGATGGATGAAGCAAACATGAAGGATGGTCCCTGCTTCAAAATGTTTCAAGTTAGACGACCAAGTTGCTTATTTTCTGATGTGGCAGCGGTAACACTTTGTAATGCTACAGAGTTTGCAACCTAAGTACCTTTGGACCACCATCAATGTATAATGAATCATGTAGGTTGCCGGAAAGGAATTCAAGAAAATGGAAACTCATAACATGGTTGAGAAACACCTGAAGTTGTGGCTTGTATAACCAAACTAGTTGTGCCTGATTCTATTGTACAAATTGGTGAAGGCAAATCTGTGTGTATGTTTCAGTTACAATGCAAGCTGAACAAGATTAGGACTGGGTAAACATAGAAGGGAGTTTATGGTAAGAAGATATTCTCTTCTTAAGTACCCTGCAGATGAGGTCAAAGAAGCAGCTTTGAAAGCTACGTACGTGTCCCACTTCTCCTTTAACTTGTAGTTTCTGTGGGAGTTTCTATCCATCGTTTCATATTGCATTCTGTTGCACAATCGGCAACATTATTGCAGGTGATCCCTCCAACAGTTAATCTTAAGGATTTCAAAAAGGAAAGCATTGCCTACACTCTGCTCACCCCTAGAACTGTCGCTGTTGTAGTAGCCTTTTTATATTTTCTCAGTTCTCGAGCGTTGGATGTTTTTTTTCCAATTAAGCAAAATTCGAAACTTGGTTTTGATTTATGTTATTTCCCAACTGCCATACGATTCAAAACCATGTTCAGTGTCTGATTTGACATTTGAGTGATTTTCAATCGCGTGAGAGTTGAGACGCAGTCAAAAGCATTCTCGATTTTAGTAATCTAAGAGTTTTTGTTTCTTTCCTAACACTTTCATCAGCATAAGCTAGGCTGATGTCCCGACACGATTGATCGAACAAGTTGGAAATGTCTTGCAACTAGCTAGTATTGTTCTGTTTGCTCTAGCAGGACTACCCGTTTGTCCATAAAAAAACTCACAAATTTAAACCTGATCGAAATGAGGATGATAATATATATGCACATCCGTCCCCGCACACACGCACACAGATACAGGTAATTTAAGAAATTTATAATTCCGATAGTTACCATTTCTGGGCAGATATCTATGAGTGATCCGTTTACAATAGCAGCGCAGGCAGGCGGCGGATTGAATGGATAGCATTTTATCCGGGCCAGTCAAATGAAAATTCCAAGATCCCAAAAGATGACAAGATAATAAAATAGCATGATTCAGCAATCTAGACATCGATTTCCCATATCAAGTTGAACAGTAGCTCTTCATAAGATGTCTGCATGTTTTGGATGTATGCAGACAGTTCCGATAAAGCTGCACCATTAAATGACAATTATTTTGCGCATCCCCAGGTGCCGATGCTTTATCCAAATACAAACAGCCCACTACTCCTCTGTTGCAAGATAATATGCAAGTTTCTGAACCTAATGGCAAAAACCAGGCGCCCAAAATCACAGGAAACACTCTTACCCGACAAGTAAAGATAAAGGGTAGCTTTATAACTAAAAAATCGATATTGGACAAATTACTCCATCCCAGAAAGCAAATTTAAAGAGGCTTTTGCTAACAAAAAGGCTTCAATAAACTCATTTCTCCGGCGGAATAAAAATAACAGATTGAACCTTGGAACTGGCAAAATATAAACCAGCTGAACTCAGAAGTCATCCTCTAGTTTAGTATTCAGATGAAATTAAGCTCGACCAGAAGGCTGTGAAATGAAATGGACTCGGCCTCCGAAAGAAATGCTGATTTTATTCTCCTGTGTCTGAAGATTTCATATGGAAATTTTAAAAAACAAAGCTTGACCTAAAAAAGAATTAAAAATTTAAAAGCGAAACAGAAAAAGAAAAATGTGTAAAGTTCAATGTAAGTTCTAGCAGAATATATCTTTAAGAAAGAGGGCATAAATCATAAATTGAAACAAACAGTAACAAATGTTAATGTAAAGGACGGCTCTCCTCCCCCATTATCAACCTCTCATACCCCGAACCCGTGGAGATGGCAAGTCACATCCACACCACTTAGGCGGAGGGCAGATGGTGTAGAGGATCATTTAATATCAATATGCATGGAATTCACGTCTCTGCATTGATTGGCATGGTGAAAATTAGAAGCCAACGTCAAAGAATCACGAGAAACAGCCTTCAGCAAGTTATTTGACTAAAAGAATAGAATGATTAACTGAAATGCAAGAACAGCGTTCAGTAAGTTATTTTGGTAAAACATTGAACGCATTGAGTAACAATTAAAATATAAGACAAAATAGATGGCCATGCTCCTTCACGATAAATGAAGAAGCTAGAAAATTAGAGTAAAACTACGAATTAAATTGCCAGGTGATACACTAACTTTTTTTTGCGGTAATATTGCAACACTATCATTTTTCTACTTATAAATTCTATCCAAAGACACTTTTCCTATTCATGTGCATACACAAAACTATTGAACACTCTGCAAACTCCACTAATTTTAGATTCTGCATGATCATACTGAAGCAAAAGTAAGGAAAAAGTACCCCAATTTGCTTTTTCAGAAACCGAAACTACAGCCTTAGTAGCTCAGTTTGGCAGAGTCATGAAGGCATCTTCAGATGAATGCTATATTTTCCTAACAGAGGTGAGACTTCTGCATGCTGTGCTACATGGGAATGGCCGAAGTTATAGGGACTTCAACCATCATGACATGCCCAATGTATTTTCTTTGTAAGGAGAGACGGAAGCGGGGTCAAGTGCAACATGACATACATCAACCGCACAAAACTCCACATTTGTGTAGGCAACGGTAACGGTAACAGCCAGGTACAGGAGAACCCAAAAGTCAACCACCGTCCTAGCAGAGAAAGACAACAATATTGAACAAACCAGATCCAAATGACAGAGACCATATTCGCATAGTGCAACTGAACACAATCATCTAATGTCTATTGAACCACAGTAATCAGGCGCCTCTCCAACAAGTGAACAAATGAAGGAACATTGCTCAGGCACATACACAACAGAAAATATGAACAGCCGCACATAGCGTGAGGTCATTCGTTCATGCACCAACTACGGACATTTTAAAACCAGAAAACCAGTCAAAGAAATTTGAATGAAACTTCGACCATCTGGCAAGAAATAAATCTGAAACGACTCATCGGATGATAGGAAGACCAATTCTACCATCATAATTATCATCAAGACATGGCTCATTCCCATATAAAGGGTAAAGAACACAAATGCTATAAGAAATAAGCCACGACCATTACCAAGCCACTGTGTAACTACAAATATTTGGGTCTGAGATAACTGCGAGGTCCATCGGATACCACATCAACAACATGTATTAAGCAACCATATTAGCTACAATCTTCATAAAACCGGTTCAGAATAAACAAGTTGTCCTTCTCATCAACGCATAGAGAAGAGGGTAAATTCAATTACCCTCTGGCCTTGAGCTCAGCCAGACGCCTCGAGAGATCGTCCTCGTCCACCTTCTCCGCCTTGGCAGGGATGGCGTGGGCCGCCGGCTGGGGCAAGCCAACTGAGACCTCCAACCCGTAATCATCCGCCACTTGCTGCATCAAGCTATTGACATCGTCTTCAGGCGTGGAGAGCGACGTGCTCCCGGCCATGGAATTCTCCATGAATTCGGCCTGGACCTCCATATTCACAAACTGCTTCTCGAACTGGTCCATCGTCTCCGACATTTTCTGGAGATTGCCCGTCGTGAGCGAGGACTCGAGCGCCTTGACGATCGACCCCATGGACTTATTGATCGTCATCATCTTGGCCTGTGAATCGAGGCGCGCGACGACGGCGTCGAGGCGGGAGGCGAGGCGCAGGTAGTTCATCTGCTCGTTACGTTTGCGAATGGAGTTCTCCGCGTAGATGCGCGCCCCGTCCATATTTCCCTTCTCGATCGCCTTCTTCACCTTCAGCTTCTCCGTCTTCTCTTCCTTCTCGCACTTCCTTGCCTGCCTCTGCAGACTCTTGCTCGTGAACTTGAGCTCCATGATCTGGTTCATCAGCTTCTCCGTGTTACCCATGGCGTCGATCCCCTCGAAGACTTCCCTTCACCCTCCCGATCAAGCAGCCGATCGCCCGAAGACGCCCTCTTCCCCGCCTTCCGTCAAGGTCTCTACCTCCTTTAGGGCTACGATTTGGGCAAGGGAATCGTCGTGGATAACGCGTGTAAGGCTACCTGGACGGAAAATTCTCTCAGGAGATTTAGGATTTCCGCGTGAGGAAATCGCGTCCCTGACAAGGTTGCAGGAGGACGAAGGAAGCTTCGTCCTTCGGATTAGGGTTTCGACGGAAAGTCGCTTCCTGCGAATCGATCGTTGGGAGAAAAGGGCGAGACCTCTCTTTGTCGACGAGAGGAAAGAGGACGGGTTCTTTTTCCCCTTCGTTTTGGGGCATCTTTTGGGAAAGGAATGTGTCTTAATTTCAATGAAGTGCTTTCCATTTCAAATATTTCTTATACGTATACCATACGTTTGCGAAAACTATGCGCACGGGCCGTGTTTTTTATTTTAGATATGATAAAAGTGCTGGAAGGTGGGACGATTTATTTATCAATTGTAGTTAAAAAGAAAGGCTTGTGGAAATGGTCTGCCCATATCAATCTTTTAATATTCTTTTGTTCGAATTTCAGTATGCATCAAATAATATTTTTGTCTAAAAAATGTAACTGAATATTAATTTGAAATATACGACACAGAACATTATGTTTTTCTGTTAATGAATTGTAAAAACTTCAGTTTTTATGAATAAGTTGAAGGAGAAAGTTTTTCCACTCATTTTATAAAATCAGGTTCTATCAAATCTGGATTTTCCTTAAGCTCTTTTTTTTTAATTAAACCAAACAATATGGTTTTAGAGCTCCAAAACCTAGTTTTTAATGTCATCTAAGTTCACCCTTCAACTTTTTCAACACCCAACTTCATTTTTTCAATAAGTTAATTATACTTGTGGAGTTCATGTTCTTCCTAGCATGATCATCAGGAGGAATACATGGCCTTTTTAAGTTTGAATGACATTTATATATTTAATGAACTAAGGAATCAAAAATTTCAACGGCGGAGACTTCTATAGACTAGAGTATGATAAAATGCTCTTCCAGTTCACCGGAGATAAGAAATCAAAGTTATATATTACGAAAACTTTGTCAGGAAAAGAATGAGGTATTATATGTAATAAATGGAAATTTGCTACCTTTTATCGAAGTAAGTTTTACGGGTCTACTGGCCGTTTGTTAATGTTGACGCGTACTGGCATTTAAACAATCCGACGAGTCCCCAGGGTCGGGTCAACGGATAGTTTCCTACCCCCGCTCGCGACTTTATGACATGTAAAAGCCTCGTTAAAATAAAAAAATTAAAAATATAAAATAATTTTTAAATATAATATATTTTTAATCATAAAATATATATTATTAATTAAATAAAAAATATTAAAAACTTATGAGGCCGAATTGAGCTCGGCCTGAATTGGTTTTTTCAAGCTCGACCGAACTTGGTATCAATCAAATACTAAGTCTGATGTTAGTAGGACAGACCCTAAAGCGCTGCAAACTGCTTATAAAGTCACTATTTGAAGGTCTCGTCTCAAATACTAAGTCTGATGCTAGTAGGACGGACCCTAAAGCGCTGCAAACTGCCTATAAAATCACTACTTGAAGGTCTCGTCTCTCAGCGGGCTTCTAGGTTAACGCGTATCAGATGCCTACCTCTAATTCTAGTCCTGAAGCTAACACCAATGGATCAGTTTCCATAAATGGTGAGCCTTATTATGTTTGGCATTATTGGATCTGATTTTTCAACCACATACGTGGGCCTCATTGGCATTATTTGATCTGATTTCTTAACCAATCACTGACATGCTCAATAATTTATGTATGATTTGAATTTGTGTTTCACCATTCATCAATAATAATCTTCTTTCTTCTTTAAGTATAACAAAAAAATCTTTTGTTTATATTTGACAAGCTTGTGGAGACTGCTTTCATCGTTAAAGGCTAAAGCACCATGAATCACTATTAAAACATGCAACATTCAATACATGGTTAGCTTCGAATTTGGATTTGTGAAAAACTTAATTATAACAAAAATGGCGCGAAAAACTATTTTATAAAATGTTTTTATGCATTTGTTTTCGTTATAAAGGAAATTCGAGTTTGAATCTTAAGTTTGATACCAATGGGTCAACCACAGGGCAGCAAGTTCAAGACGAGGAAGCATTGTATTACGAACGTATGAGTTGGCTTTGAGAGTTGGGAACCATAAACATGAATCTATGTTTTTTTTAGTGTTAAAAACTTTGGACTTAGGGACAAGAAAATCTGAGTTGTCTAAATCATGGGTGGGAGACCAAAAAGCTTATTTCTCAGTCATTGGTTGAACCAATCCGAAGAAAAAGTTGTCCTCATTTTTTTTACTTGTGTTTCATATTAATAATATCAATTTGTGATTACTTATATTTATAGTAATTATTTAATTAAGTAGTTACTATTAAAATAGACATGATTTTTAATTTGGAGCTCACCGTATTCTCCTTTGTCCTTCTAGTAGTGTCTTGATCTGAAATAATTCATATATATATATATATATATATATATATATATATATATATATATATATATTATCGTTTTATTATTTTAATTTTTATTTGAATATTACTTAAATAACAAGAAAAGGGCAGTTTTTGTTTTTTTAAAAGACGGAGAGCTCCGTGTACCCCGCGTAGAGGGAGTTCCTAAATTCAAAAAGTTGTTTGGGGGAAAGTTAAAAAAAAAAAAAGGTATTCGCCTCGGAAATCTTCTCCTCCCCCTGTGCATTTCTTCCCTTCCTCTTCCACTCCTCAGGGAGTGAGGAAGATCGATCAGGGTTTCAAGAGGGCAATTATTGGTCTCATCTCTTTATTATTCTTCTCTGTGTTGTACATGGAGGGAGACAGGGAGATGGTTTGCGGGCGACGTCACGGCTTCAATCGGCGGAATCCCAGCGGAATCTGAGCATTCGTTTCTGTGATCGTCGGGTATATCGCTGGGTTACGGGGAGCTGATTTCCGCTCAATTTCACCCGGAAAGAGACATGGCGTGGATCAAGCGCATATGTGCGAAATTTGCGGAGAAACGTGAGTTCTTTAAGACGGTCCTGGGAGAGTCTTCCTTTCTACGTTATTGATCAATTTCAAGAAAAGAAAAGAAGAAGTCTTACTCATTTTCGGCTGGCACCCCCATTTTCTTGCTCCTCGTCTTGCTTACTGTTAACCTTCATTGTCTTCTTCTCGTTCATTTTTTCTTTTGCCGCATTGTAGCGGCTTATGAGATGCGGATTGGCGGGGAAGAGACGGACTTTGAATTCGCTATCGCCGTTCCAAGAAGGCCGGAGACGATAGTCTTGGACGCCAATGCGGATTGCGCCGTCGAAGTCTTGGTTGCCCAGTTGAGGAAATCGGGGTTTTATGTCGAGAGGGTTGGAGGAGTTTTCCACGAGTTCATCAAGGTTTCTCCTCTAGTAGACTAGTTATTGCGTTCCTTCCTCTTTTCTTTGTTAATTCATCATTTTCTTTTCGTGTCATAATCTCTATCTCCTCTCTCTCTATGCGACGCATGCTGCATTCTTTAGGTTATTGCGGATTGCTTTCTTTCACTTTCGACTCTCTCTTTCTCCCGGCAATCTACGATGAATTCTTTAGGTTATTGCGAATTTTATTTCTTTCACTACATCCTCTTTCATCTTGTGGGAAGGTTTTTATCTTTTCTTTGATTTCGTCTATTTTTGGCTGGATGCTTAATCCTTTCGCAGTTGGGAGCGCCATTGGAAGCTCTCGGCAGGGCAGCAGCTGAATTAAAGCTGAGAAAACCAACCTCTATTGGTTAGTTTTTCAATTTGTATTCACGTTCTCTATTGTTTGATGTTTTTTCTTATTTTGTGATTCCTTCTGATATATTGTAAATTTTTAAAAATCCTGAAGGCATGGATTTGCAGTTTGAATGGGATCAAGTTTCGGCATTTATACGACAGCGTGATGGCTCGTTGTTTAGTTGGCGTGAACGGTTCCGTTGTTATAAATACATGATGAAACAAGTAGTAAGTGGTCTTACTAGAATTAGTTGCAGTTTTCTTATGTTATCTTTTTTCTCCCCTCTTTTCGCTTTTCCCTTACAATTGTTGTTTGTTTACTTTTACGTTTTAGTCGATCCAATTCTTGGTCATATGTGTATCAAGATTCCTTTTCTTGATAGTTTCTGTTGCATGTGCTTATCACTTCTTGATGGAGCCTAATTTTCATTTCGCCATCTCGTTAAAATCATCAAAACTACTTCTCGCTTGTTTTATGCACTGTTAAACATTCAGGTTCCCATCTACACAATGGCTGTTTGAGCTCCAAATGCAGCTCAAGAATTGTTCCGTTAAGAGCATTCAAAGCTGTGACATAACGTTGGGATACCAAAATGTGAAGCACCAGTGTTCAGCTCTCAGCTTCTTAGGCTTGTTACTGCACCATGTAAATGTGTTTGTTTGTTTTCCCATATATTAGTTAGTTGGCTCTTGAAGTGTTGGGCTTGCAAAAAATTGGTTTAGCTCATTGTCTGGCTTGTCAAGAGCATTCTAAGCTGTGAAATATGAGGTCGGGAAGCCAAAATATGAAGCAGCAGTGTTCAGCTCTCAACTTTTTGGGCGTATTGCTAGACTATATATAATGTGTATATTTTTGTTTCCAAATAGTTAGTTAGATAGTCCTTGAAGTGTTTGGCTTGCCAAAAATTGGTCAAACACAAAATTATATTTATTCATGGGGCACTCAATCTTGCATTGGTAGGTTCAACATTCAAATGGTTTACTGAGTGTAGCTTGCATTCCCCCTGAAAACAAGCTGGAGCTCGTAATCTATAAATTGGGCCTGCTAAAGTTTGAATGTAGATAGTATTGCTCCTGAAAACAAGCTGAATTTAAGTACTAACCACAAGTTCATTCATTTTTCTACATCAGTTCTAGGTGCAATTTTGACCATCATGCATATAATTTTTACTTAGAACCTCTATGCCATCTAAACTTGGTGTTTCCTTTGGATTGTCTTAGCACATTATATATGACTAGATAAGCTCCATCTCTGTCTGCTGTTTGAGGATGATAAACTAGTTGATGCAGGTCAACTCAACTGACTTGGCAGTAACTCTGAGGTTTGGAGAAAATTTATATCAATGGCATAGCGGTGAATCCCTGCTGAAACTGATGGAGTCTGTAGGAATGATAAAAAAAGTATATCCATTACATGGTATGATGAATTTCCTTTTTTTTTCATGTTTTTTTATCTGCTTAGTGGAATCTAAATTTGTTCTCTATTTCATTTTTAGTGGAGAGAAAGAGGAAGCAGCTTATGCAGAGTTGGGCATTGAACTGCTTTGCTTTCACATCACAGCCTATTGATGATATTCATTCCTATTTTGGTACAAAGGTTGAAGAAAAAACTATAATTTAAAGGTGTATCTTAGAGTTTGATCTGCATATTAGATCTATTGTTTAGCTATATCATTGGTCAATATGGATGAGTATTTTAATTGTTTGGCATCTTCTGCTCACTGGCTTTTGTATATATAAGCACACACACACGCACACACACAAAGAGACATATATATCAGTGTTATCCATATCATACGATACGACTTGTCCGGGTGAAGAAAACATAGACGATACGTGCTCGATATGCGATACGCCTGCGTATCGTGCCCATATTGGATGTATCATACAACACGGGGAGGTGTATCGTACGATACACACGATACACCCCATATTTTACGACATAGGGTTAAATTTTGAAAAGGGCCCCAAGGCCCCTTTTTGCATCATTCTTTTAAACCGAGACCCTCTCTCTAAACTTCTCTAAAGGCTGTGAGAGGGAGAGATTTTCTGGTTTCTCCAAAAAATCGCTGATTTGAGGAAGAAACCATCAGTTTGATGGACTCGTGATATAGTTTACTAAACTCTATGACACTCTATGTCTAAAGTCTAAACTAGTATGTGATAGATGCTCTTTAAACTTGTGATGGATCATGGTTTTTAATATGTTATTTTGAATCTCTTAGTCTTACTTTACATTTTTTGAATTTGTTGCTGATATATAAGCCTATGGTCTATGAATGATGAACGATGAATCATTAATGTTCTTTATGTGTGATGAGTTTTTTATATGAAATACATGGTTCTTGATTTTTCTAATTTTTGGTTATTTTTTCTAATTTTTTAAATTAAAAAATTAATTTTACGATACGTTACGGGACACCATGTTACGATATGGTGTATAGGTCGGCTCGACCGATGCGCGATACGATACACCAGTAACAACATTGGTAGATATACACTTACACTGATAAACAGATTAATATATTCATATACCAAAATTAACATAGATTAATTTGATTCAAACCTAAAACACATAGGAAATGGGCTCAATCAACCATTTCTGGATGACTCTAGCCATGATGCTTGGATCATACATGACAAGGCAAGGACCAAGTGCATAGCGAATACAGAGCTGCTCGCATGTTTGCCTGTGTTGAAACATGTATTTTCTGTTTTTTGTTTTTTTGTTTTCTTGTCAATTCAACTCTGGAATGTGATCTATGAGATTTTTTTTAATGGAAACTAAATCGTCATAACTGAATGTATATGAAGACTTTTCAGGCTACCCAAAACTCATTGGCTGAATATGCATCGTTTTTTTGGGAAATCATATAATTTTGATCAGTAAACACCAATGAAATAAAGGATTGATTCATATTGGATCATGCTGAACTACATGTCCACACATATTGGACCAGTTCAATTTCAAAGCAACGTTTGTTCTAAAATCCCATCTACATTGTGCCTGCAGATATATATTATATATATATATATATATATATATATGTGTGTGTGTGTGTTTACATACGTACATATGTATATCTATTCATTTGTACTTCTGTGTATGCGTTTTTTTTTAATGTTGAAGTCAATGGTTAAGGTTTTTTTTCTGTTTCTTGGCTTCAGGCTCTTGTTTCAGAGGTCTTGAAAAAGTTTAAAAGGTGACTTTTGCTTTTGGCAGATAGCTGTTTACTTTGCGTTTCTTGGAATGTACACAAAGTGGCTTTTCTTCCCAGCTGCATTTGGGATTTTTATACAGCTGTTTGATTTTGGGTAGGACAGGCCTTGCCGAATTTTCTATCTTTCCATTGAGAAGCAGCTTGAAGAAAGTCAAATTATTCTAATTGTTTTGTGGCTGTTTTTGTCAGATCATGGCAGTTATGGGCACTCCCAGTTTTTTTTGTGTTTATTATATCATGGGCTGTCCTTTTTTTCCAGTTCTGGAAACGCAAGAATTGTGCTCTTTTAACAAGGTTTGTTCTCTCATTTCTTTTTTTTCACATTTTACCTTTTCTTTTCAGTGACAAGTGTGTTGTGTTGTTTTATAGGTGGCAGATATGCTATCCTGAAGGGCTTATCCAAGAACAGACAGTTATCATATCTGGGCAGAGTTCACCGGACCAGTTAGAGCCAGAAATCTCAGATGGACTTACTACTAATAAACCTAAGGAGAGATACAGAGCATTGCAAAGAGATGAGTGGCGTGGAATTTTTAAGAGATTTAGAAATGATGTCCTTGTTATCATGGGCATTATTTGCCTGCAGTTGCCATTTGAGTTGGCTTATGCTTATCTGTACGAGGCTATTGGAATTGACATTCTAAGGTAACCTTTTGGTTTTGTTGGGATGTAGATTGCACATGTACCATTAATGTACAAGAATTGCCGTGCTGATGTACTCCACATGAATCTATTGAGAATCTGTATGGTAATTGAATGGAACTAAAACGAGTATGTGCCAAAATTACCTTTGTATGTGGATGATAACTGAAAGCAAGTTAGGAAGTGTGTGGATGGACTAGGTCGGACTAAATTGAGCCTCTGTACCAGACCTGCGTTTAAAATTGTTCCTTGATGATGCTAAGTGGGTGCTAGTTAAAGAGTTAATGGATGAACTTTCAGATAACCTTTAATGAATTTTATATCAGTTTCATCTTTCATGGATGATTTTGAGAAGTCATTCTATTTAATTTCTGTGGAGGTATACATGCTGTGTATTAGCAATTTAGCATATTCAAAGCACATAGTTACCATGTTTCGGAATGTTTGCAGGTATGCACTGACAGCCTTGTACCTTTTGATCATTCAGTATTATACTAGGCTTGGAGGCAAGGTATCAATTGAGCTCATAAAAAATGAGAACAATCAAAGTAGAGAGTCAAAGTCTGATAGCTTGGTGTACAAGGTCTGATTTGTTAAGCTGTGCTATGCAGTTGATCCCTGTATTCTAGAGAATTTGGCTGATTTGGTGTAACTTCTACTTGGTGCAGGTATTTGGTGTCTACTTCCTGCAGACATATATAGGCGTATTCTATCATGTACTTCTTCACCGTGATTTTGTCAGTCTTCACCAAGTTTTGGTCCAGCGTTTGATTGTTTCCTTGGTAGGTACCCATTTTTATAATTAGTTATGGTTTATCTGTTGATGGAATTACTGATCTTCCCATTATTGTGCATAACTCTTTGCAGTTATTGGACAATTTACTTGATAATTCTATTCCTTTCCTCAAATACAGTTACAAGAAGTATAGGACCTTTTGGTAAGCCTTTTACCTGATTTTGTGCATGCAAGTTACTTAGCCTGGTTCTGCAAAATAAAAAATAATATTTGTGGAACTCATGTCAGTTTGATGTCTATTGTGCATCGTCCATTTTCCATTTTCTGAAGGAAGAGAAAATGTCAGATTGAAGCTCGTGTGGGAAATCAGCCGGCATCTAGAGTGGAAAAAGAATACATGAAACCATCATATTCTGCTAGCATTGGAGCAGAAGTTGAAGATGGATTATTTGATGGTAGGAGCCTACCCTTTGATTCTGTGTAATGCTTCCGACGACTGCCGACTGGGGGTCTCCAACTGATTCATGGAATGGTGTGCGAGTTTTATCTCATACTAATAGGATGGAGCAAGTGATCACTGATTCCCTATAAAATGATTTGTGTGTGCATACATTTCTGACTTTTTGTGAAGATGCTGGACTCTATTTTCTCGTCTGATTTTAAAGTCAGGTTATCTGAACCCAACTGGATATATCATAGGCTAATCTAGCCGGATGTTAAGGAAACTAATTTTGGTTCCATATATTATAAGAAAACTAATTTTGGTTCCAGACTTTTCAATATTTTACTCCAACCAATTTATTAAATGACAACTGTTTTGTAGACCTTATCTGCTAAAATTGTTGGATCACAACTGAGTTGGATTGACAAACTGCATGTTACAATCTCACTCAGGTTTAACATGTGCATTTGTTTTAAATTGTTTGCAGATTCTCTGAAGCTGGTTTTGCAGTTTGGATTGGTGATGCTGTTTGCTTGTGCATTCCCGCTTGCATTTTGTTTTGCAGTTCTGGTAAGTCTGGCAGTGTCAATGGTCCTATACTAGTTCTTCTCACCTTGATATGATGTTCTAAAAGAAAGCAGATTTTTTCTGGAATTATAGTATAATATGGCAAAGATCAGAATAGATGCACTGAAGCTGCTGACGTTGTTACAAAGGCCCATTCCTCGTGCAGCACCAACAATGGGAGCATGGCTGAATATTTTTCAGGTTCTTTTCTGGAGAATAAAATTATGATTTTCTATCTAGTGAACATATTATTTTATCATTCAAAGCATGAAGTGCTATTTGTGATCGAATTTTTCGAAGGCCATATTTGTCACTTTATCCATAAACTAGTGAAATGCTGGTCCTTTTAACGAAAAGAGCGGTCAGGCTGCTGTACCTTCTGGCTACCATTGGACACTTATAGCTCACCGACCTTTTTTGCCTCAGAACATGTTCGACATTAGAGGAAAACAGTTCTCTTCTCCTTCTTCTTGTTCTCCTCCTTTTGAATCATAAGATGGAAAAATAAAAGATATAAAAACAAGGTAAAGCTAACAGATCATAGATGTTGCCTGCGGGTCTTTTTTCCCTTTATGGTTTTCGTTTAGGTTAGCATGACCTTTCTAATATTACCTAGTTCTTTGTTCTTATGTCATAACTTACAATTTGAAGTTATTGTTTACTAGTTCACAACAGATCTTATTCTGCATTGTGACTGTTAAATAGATAAATTGCATAAATTTTCATGCCTGAAGGGCATGAGGTTTCATTCTTCTTTCTGCGTATATTAAATTCAACATTTTGTGTCCTTTGCAGTTTTTGATTGTGGTGTCAATTTGCACAAACTGTGGACTTCTGGTCTTTATATATGATGAAGAGAGAAAATGGAGAATTGAACCTGGACTTGCTGCTATTCTTGCAATGGAACATGTACTGCTTTTGCTGAAATTTGGATTCAGCAATTTCGTACCAGAGGTAAATTTTCTTCCCTTTTGTTTGTAAAGAATGTGTTCGAAGGAAGATACAAGCTTAAGACAACAGGGAGGGTGCTCACGTTCTTACCTTTATTTCTGTGGATGATTGACAGGAGCCTGCATGGGTGAAAGCAAACCGCTTCAAGCATGTCCAAGCACAAGATATGTGCTCCAAGGATTTACTGAAAAACATTTGCAATCGAGGGAAAAAGGAAGATTAAGTAATATTTGCAATCTAAGCATCCGAAAGATCAGTCCAGGCATGAGGAATTGGTTGAGAGTTTTGGGGGGCAATTTTTTGAGAGGACCCAGCGGAACTGCAAGCAAACGATCTAAACTAAACTGTAAAGGAGATAGTCTTGTGGAGCTCATGCACAAATGAGTAGAACCTGAGTTGTCGAAGATTTGGCCGCAGCTTTACTTGTAAAGTAGAGAGAACATAGTATTGAATCCGAATATCTTGTATCATAGATTCTTTTCTGTTTTCTTTGAATTTTAGTCCATTTCAAATTTTCAATCATGGTGTTTGCATTCCTTGCGTAAACAGTTTCCATGAACTTGAGTTCATAACGCGGAGAGGCTTGAGGAGCCTCAGTGCTGCCAAATGATTGTTGTGGAAAACTTCCCTCTTTGAGGAATACCTTCTTTGACATCATGGCAAGAGATGAAAGATGAGATTTGAACCTAAACTCTTAAGTCTATAAATTATCTCACCTAACATGGTGCAGGTTAGGTTGGATACCCCTTCTTAGCCAGTTGAAATGCTAAGAAGACTTTATTTGCAGAAATCTGGTCACCGGTGCTTTTACTTAGCAATGTGAATTTGTACCACGTCTGTTCATTGTCTTGTTAATAATAAGGTACTTCCACCAAGACGTCTCAAGGATGGTAGAGACGTGTTACCTAACCGCTAATCTACTTGATCCTGGTTCAGCAAAAAGGCAACTCACTACCTAATAAATTATCGTTACCACAATTTAGCAAAGAATTACGTTAGTTTACTAGTGAGAGAGACTTGTTACAGGCCCACCTAAAGATTAGTAAATTATTGTTACCACAATCTGACAAAGAACTAAGTTTGTTTACTAGTGAGGGAGATTCTTGAAGGCCCACCTAAAGATTTGGTGGTAATACAACAATATGCATAACTTGTTGATATTAGTATGCCCTTACATGAAAATTACAGGGCAGGAGGTTTAAGCCTCGGCATCGGGCCGGGCCGGCCTGGCCCAGCCCGATAACGAGTAGGGCCCGAGCTGGCCCGACATCCAAAACTTGGGACCTGGCTCGGCCCGACTCGGAAAACCCCAGCTCGGCCCGATTAATTTTAAAAATATTTTTTAATATAAAATAATATATAAATATAATTAATTATAATAAAATACTATAAATACATATATTAATAAAAAAATCAAAACTAAATTATCAGGCCCACCCGAGCTCGCTATCAGGACTTGCTGAGTTTTAATGGGGTGGTGGGTGTTACCCGTCTTCCTAAACATGACCTAGGGCCATTGCCTAACTGGTCAAGCCACTCACTACTATAAAGTTGAACGGATCAACAGTAAGTTCACTTAAATTCTGAACCAGCTCTCGACCTTGGGAAATGAGGGAGGAGCTTCAACCTCTTGAAGATATCTCCTTCCATCTTCCCCCATAATGTGGACGTCCTTCTCTGAAAAATATACTAGCTTTTATGAGCATGTCTAGGCTTAATGTGGGTAACATTACAACATTAACAAATAAGAGTTATCTCATTATAATTTGGATTTAGTTAATCATGTATGATATTATTGGGCATAATTTGGGAAGCTAATGCAAGCTAGTGAACTTGAGGCTTGTTTTTGCTGAGGATAGTTTAGCAACCTCAACTTAAATTAGTCAATTAAAGACCAATTGATAAAAACTTATTTTTTCATAATACAAAATTGAGGTGTGTTTTTGATAATGCCGAGAAGATATGTGCACTTTTTTTTTTTCGTCCTGTCAAAATTTTTTGCAGTTTTGAAATTCCCCAAATGAAAAATATAGTTAAGATATCTTCAACGCAATTTTGATAAAATCGTCACTACCCATCTAAATCAGTTCGATGAAAGTTCAATTGTCAGTCTGACACGACATATTTACTTGATTTGGGTTAAATATTTTTTTACGTTTTAATTTTTTTTTTTGCTATGCACTTTGTGTAACACCTCAGAAGTTTAGTCCTGTGTCGAAGATTGCGAGGGATTTTCAAGGGCTTATAAAGGGAGACCATTACTGACATGATTATCCTAGTTCCTAGCTTTTTTAGGTTTGGAGTCGAAATTGTTAGGGGCCGGGTTGGGATCCGTCAAACCAGGGACCTGAGCCCGAGAGTGGGTCGGGTTCTTACAGTGGTATCATAGCCGGTTCAACACTCGGACCTGGGGTCCCACACACGCGGACGCGTGTGCCTTAAGGGGGTGGATTGTAACACCTTAAAAATTTAGTCATGTATTGAAGATTGTGAGTGATCTTCAAAGACTTATAAAGGGAGGTCATTACTGATATGATTGTCTTGGTTCCTAGCCTTTTTAGGTTTGGAGCCGAAACTGCCATGGGGCGGGTTGGGATCCACCAAACCAGGGACCCGAGCCCGAGAGTGGGTCGGATTGTTACACTTTGTAAATTTTCTAATGTAAAATATACTTTTTGAATTCCATTCTATTTGCAAATTATTTGATTCCCGTTCAATTCAACAATTGTCTAAAATTTCTCTGCTTGAAACCAATTTCAACGACATTAGTTTCTGTAGAAGTAATCGAAGTAGAAGGTGGCGTTCATTTGCGAGGGACTCTACCAGGGCTGCCACGCACAGGCGCCAAGACTTCGCTTCCTTTGCAAAGAAGATGGCCTTGCGTGACGTTTGATTCTGATAAATTTCCACTAGTAAAAACTTTCCAGGGAAAATGGTCTCGCCCAGATTATTTAGATAAAAGTTTAGTGTTTGCACGCCGGCGTGTGGCCTTGAAGAAAAGAAATCTCTTTTCTTCCTTCACATTCAAACGCATTGAGATGAAGCGTGACACGCTATCTTTTGTTATTTTGAACCCCGACACAAATTTGTCTTACATTTATAGTCTGGTAGATTGGCAGAAACAGAAATTTATAGCTGAGGGGCATGAATATAAGAAAGTTTAGATTTAAATGTCACCAATATGTAGTAAATTAAATTATGATGAAAAACCAATTTGTAAACGTAATAGTTTATGTGGGCAACTGCCCACACAAATCCACACCCAGTTCCAGTATAAGCCTTCTATCTAAGCCACACTTTTCGTTTTTTAAAACTTTTTAAATAGTTTTTTTTCTTTTTTAATTATTTACATGGATTTCAAATTTTTTTATAGATAATATTTGTTTGCCGATTCAGCTGAAAATTAATGCTTGGATGTTTTGGTCAAAATTCTTCGATCGGCAACCGATTGATTCGATTCAATGTCCAAGTTTTACAGCACTTCTGGTCTTATCCCAGGTGCCTTGTTATTGGAGAAAAAGTGGGCCTTCCCATGTTCAACGGTAACGTGGAGAGAGATTATCTTTGACCAAATGTCTAGTTAAGTGTCAATCATTCGTCTCACGTGGATGTTTAATTGGTTAATCATTGGTTTAAGACCTTTAATTTCCTGAAAAAAAGAATTGAAGTCAGAGGACCAATAGAATGAGGGAAGGGAAGCCTGTTCTTCTCTGGCTTTCTCCTGCAACAAGGACAGATCCCCTGCAACAGAAATTGTTGGATTATGCTTTAGAAACCTAGTTTCGAAGCTTGATTTCATAAGTGTAATAATATATAGTCATATAAGTATAATCATATATTATAGAAGTGTATATATAATGTCTGAAACTGTAAGGATGAAAAATTGAATGAGATAAAATGTCTGAATGTCTGAAAACTCGTATATGAATTAAATCTTGTTTGTGAATCGATGAAACCAATTCAAGAGCAAAAGGTTTGAAGCATAGGAAATTAAACAAACAAACAGAACTTTAAATTTTGACTTCTGCAAGTATAGTTACACAAGTATTTTCTGAATCTGATTGCATCTGATCTTCACTTTCTACATAATAAGTTGAACTTTTCACAAGGTCGAATAGGTTCATCTCTTTCACTTATTTGGGGAGGCAGATTTCCAAATGCAGGAACAAGGGAGAAAGGGCAGAGAGAGATGGAAATAAATGAATAAATAATTGAGATATGCACACTAAGAACAAATAATTTATAAGGCAGGGGAAGGAGAAGAAGAAGGGTTTGGGGAAGAAGAAGGTTTTGAAGCAGATCGATTCAATTTCTTCTCCGGTTTTTATTCCTTTGGGGCGAGCAAACTCCAATTGCTCTTTTTATTCGAAGGTCTTCTCAGAGCACCTGATCATCAAACTTCTCTCGATCGAAGCACTCAAATACCAAACATGGTCTTCGATTTCTTTGCCTGCATCCATTGTTTATTTTCTTGAGCAATCAACTGCTTATATACAAACACATGACTCCAGGAGGAACTGGGATCGTAGCTATTCGATCGTCACCATAACCGGGTGTTCGAGATTTCAGCACTCCAGGAGGAAGAAGGCATCAATCGACGATGATGGTACCCGAAAATTCCCATCTCCGGCAACTTCCGGCAACTTCCGGCGCCGAAAAAGCCTGTCAGTGGCGAGGGGATGTGAGATAGCCGCTCACCTGGCGAGCGTAGGCGACGACGGCTCGAGCCCACTTCTTGATCCCATTTTTGAGCTTGTCAGAATCTACGTCCCTCAGGCCTCCTGCTTCAATGGTTAGATCCAACCCAGAGAAGCACCGATCGAACTTCTTCACGTTGTTGGTGAGCGCGCTCTCGGCTCCTCCTGCTTCTTTCTTCTCTTCATCGACCGGTGGCGGAACGTCAATCGACATGGCCGACTCTTTCTCGAGCTGTGATTGATCTTTTCGATTTCAACGCGTTCCGATCAATTTATACTGCAAGACAAGGATTGTCGTCTACCTTCCTTGCTCGAGCATATCAAGTTAAACCCTGTAAATACAGTTTTTCCACACGTTTGTTCTTCCTTGTGGGCTACTGAATAATTAATCAACGCTTAGCCATCAAGGCACTATTTTCTTGAAAGGTTCAACGTCCGGATCCATCTTCAAAAAAAATATAAACGGAAAATTATGTTTTAATTTTTTTGAAAGCTAGAAACTACCAACGTAAATGGATTATACTCAAATAAGATATCAACTGAACTGGTTGAAATAATTCAAATAGCGGAAAAAATTATATAAGGTGAAATCAGATTTAACAAATGACATCTGATCGGATCTGATTCCAATTATTCTCAATTCTGAAAGATGTGTGGTCGGATAATACACATACATGTAGCCAGTAGACCTTCAAAGTACGTTCTTCACATGTTATAATGTAGTTCTGATTCAATTGTTAATTTACAAGAGACTCGATTTTGAAGTTTTCATATTGAGGTATATTCATGGAACACAAACAAGTATTTCATGAATCTATCTAATTTTTGAGATATATTTATTGGACAGTTACTGAATGTTTCTACTGCCAAATGACCTCAAATTGACTTTTTTTTCTGTCAGCTTTGAATCCGAATTTAAATCAAAATATATGATCACTGGTGCATATATATAATCCATTGACATCCTTACTTAAACTTGCATTATAAGAACTAAACTCTGAGCTGATGCCCTTTAAGAGAACAATAAAATGAAAAGATAAGGATGAATAATGACAAGAAGACGAGAATATTCTCCATTCGATCCATTAACCTAACGTTCTTCACAGATCCTCCTGACTAGCTGCTCGATCATTCTTAACAACTGTTTTGAACTATTCCATTTTCTTGATAATAGAAAGTCCAACAAGCCCGAGGTATCGCAACCTCAATTGAATTGAGGAGGGCGCGTCCCCTTGCTGCTGGTAGCCGCCAACTTTGTTGGTCAAAATTCGCCAATTGCAAGGTAATCTAGTCCAAGATTCAAAATGCTCCTTTGAAAATTCTCACTTTGATTAAAATTTTTCAATAGTTATTTTTGTTGTTATTCAAACTCACATCGTTGTCAACCTGAACTCACATATTATGATATGATATGTTTTTGCTTATGTGGTAAAATATATGGTTTGTGGAACTAAAGGTCAAAGGTCACACCTAATCATACTTGAGATTTTTATTGTGCTTCCTTTGCACTGAGAAAATATTAGATTTAGATAGGGGTGAACACGAGTCGGCTGGAATCGAGCCTGAGTCCAGTCAGATCGAGTTCGGCTCGACTAATGAAACCTTGAGCTCGATTCGGCTAGAGCTTGATTATAGCTCGGCAGAAGCAGTTCTAGCTCAAAAATAGCTCGATAGAAGCAACTCGAGCTCGACTCGATTAAGGCTTGACAAACTCGTTTGAATAGAATTGATATTCATCGTTACGTGTTGAGTTCGAGCTCGATTCGATTAAGGCTCGACAAATTCTTTTGAATAGAATTCATATTCATCGTTACGTGTTGAGCTCGAGCTAGACTCGATTAAGGCTCGAGAAACTCGTAAACTCGATTGAATATATCGACTCGATTAAGGCTCGAGCTCGACTCTGTAGTTACGCGTTGAGCTCGAATTCAACTCGATTATTTGAACAAGTCGACTCGTTAAGCAAATGACTTGGCTCGAACTCGTTCACGAGCCGATCTTTAACGTAGCTCGACTCGTGGTTTACCCCTAGATTCAGAACCAAGACGAGAGGGTCTGTTGTTAAATTCATAGTTCTTAGATCCAAAACTGTCAAACGACCCTTAAAAAGATATCGGCAAATCATAAGGAGAGATCTAATGCTAATTTCATCAATAGACAAGCTTATGAAAATTGTATGTGAACACAGCAACATACTATATATGTATATATATACTGTCTTATAATGGATTTAGGTTTTCATACACGTGGAAGAATTTCATTGCCACTGCTGGTTGGGTCCGAGTTCGCGTTTCACGAGGGCATTAGATAAAAGTCAATACACGGCAAGAAATTCATAGCATTAGTTAGCGAGTTCAGGTCAACGCTAAGCAAAATTGACCATGATGAATCCAACAAAAAGGAGGTCAACATGCCACCAGTAGGCATTTGAAACTTGGCTCACTTTTTAGCTTGTTAGGCCAAAAAAGCCTGGGCATCGGGCTAGACCCGGGCGCTACGACAAGCTTGAATTAGAGGTTGGTTGGGTCACAGTTCGATTCACGCGACCTAGATTGAATCCGGACAAGCATGGCTGCTAAATGGGCCGGTGGTAGCCGGATTTTACCATTTCAAATGAGTTCTCGCAATTAAATTAGTTAATCTAACTTATTTTCCTTTCAATAACATGATTAAAAAAGCGTATTTGTTTCCATTAATTTTGCTCTATAGGTGAACTTTAAATTAGTTAATCAGACTTATTCTCCTTCTAATAAGAATATTTAAAGTGTACATGCTTCTATTATTTTCGCATCCGCATGCATTTTTCTCCCCTTGGATGCGTGTAGCCGAGTTTGGTCAGACCAGACGTTATTGAGACCAGCTGTACCACTTCACTTGCACTTCATTGCAACATAGCTTGGGTAAACTACAAGTCATTTCAATATATGTACATAAATTTATACGCATCAGCTAGCTCCCTTAAAATATTTTCTAAAAAAGCTAGCTGTTCAAATACAAGATATTATTACCAAAGGAAACTAGAATTGTTACGTACCATTTAGATGATACTTAATCATCTTCTAAGATCTATGTTTTGTTAAAACTTGGTTTTTAAATCAATGTTTTGAAATCTAATTTCTTTGTTTGCATGAGATTCAAAACTTGGTTATCATTCAGACGTGCCCTCAATCATAAATTTACTTCGACCGTCTAAATATTTCGCAATCAATTCTGTAATTAAAAATCAGCTGAAAATGGGTGAATTGCCCCAAAGTTATGCAAGAAATGCTATGTACATATATCATTAACTATACAATGGTAAAATAGCTTAAAGACTATGTGTGGTAATTATAAGTCTTACAGCTAGTGGTAAAATTGTTTTCCAAGATGAAGGCAGCTAATGTTCTTGTAAGCAATTTTACATTTTATACCATACTAATAATTACTTAGAAAACTCATAATAGCATACATAATTTTATGCATACTTTATGGTTTTTACTTGGTTTGTATGCATATGCGTATACTTGAGGGGCATGTATTTTCTTCAGAGGGTAATCGAGATTCTATAAATTTTATCAACCTCCTGTCATATTTTTGGTAGTTTATTAGACCCATTTTATATGTTAATGTGATTTTTATGCTGATTTTTTATAATTTTTACGCAACCTTTTTTTCTAAAGAAAAAATACAAAAGTATGTGGTTGGACCAAATCGGTCAACTTTGTTTGTTCATTTTTGTGATCCATTGAGTTAAGGCAGTAATATATAGCCATTTTCTTGCACCAGCTTCTATTTTCAACCAAATAATGTGTTCGAATTGGAAGCGTTGTTGTAAATGTCGCTTTATTTTCACACAAAAAACTTGAAAAATAATGTGTATCAATCAACGAATTCGACTCTGCATCGTATATAAAAAGTTGCTGAAATTTTCAAATTAACCTGCATAAAAATGAGGGTTGACAACTTACCGATAGTTTGTTTGGATGAATTCTTTATAAAAATCTGTAAATTGAAAAATAAAATTTTTAATCATTTTTAAAAACTTGGCGGACCTGATTTAGAGGTACATAGCTGTTTTACCTTTTAAAAACCTGTTTCGGACTGTTACCCAAATGCTACCTTAACGTGTGTTTGGCCGCGTCCTGTCTTTTTTAAAAATTGGTTCGTGTATGGTTAAGGAGTCGAGCTTTCGTGAGTCTATTCGTTCAGATAATCGAGTTGAGTTCGAGCTCAATATGTAACTGCCGAGTCGAGCTCGAGCCATAATCAAGTCGATATATTCAAATGAGTTTGAGTTTGTTGAGCCTTAATTGAGTTGAGCTCGACCTCAACACGCAACGATGAACATAGTTTGTCCAGCCTTAATCGAGTCGAACTCGAGTTCAACAAGTAACTACCGAGTCAAGCTCGAGCTGCTTCCGTCGAGCTATTCTCAAACTCGAGCCTAGTCGAGCTCAAGGTTTCACTAGTCGAGTGAGCTCGAACTAATTGGACACACGCGAATTAGTGGCATATCATACTTACGCCGTAGGTTAAGTGATTGTTGTACTATGAATGCATTGAATTAACAACATGAAAAAGCGTGTATTATATGCATTTTTTCACTTTTTGTATTTTTATTGATTTTCATTTTTTCTAACTTTTAGAATTTATTAAATGTTTTAACAAAATCAAAATTTTCTTGAAATATACGACTTTACCGGATTATACTCGAAAAATTTATTAACGCATAATACCCGTACATTATCTAATAATGATATATTATATTCAACATATTAAAAATTCAGCTTCTGTTTTCAACCAAATAATGGTTGCACGGATCGATCTCCGATTAGGGTTTTTCTCCTTTTGCTAAACTTGTGAAATAAGGGAGAGTGGTTCTTCCATACTTGGCGTCAACTTCCCTGAAATACTTTCTAGCCTATGAATGTTCATAGACAATATTAAATCATAAAGCTGTCATAATGAATATTAACATGTTAACGTGTTCGAATTGGACGCGTTGTGGTAAATGCCGCTTTATTTTCACACTAAAACATGAAAAAGAATGTGTATCAATCATATGAATTCGACTGCATCGTATATAAAAAGTTGCTCAAAATTTTAAATTAACCTACCTTTAAAATGAGGTTGACAACTTACCGATAGTTTGTTTGGATGAATTCTTCATAAAAAGCTATAAATTGGAAAAAATGGTTATGTGAAAAATAAATTTTTTAATCATTTAAATACTTAGAATCTGTTCCAAATGCTACTTTAAGGCTCAGTTTGGTGCACATAGATTTTATAGTGCATCAGGGACACTTGTCATCTTTGTATGATTTTTAACTTTTATTTCAAACACAAGAAAACTTATCTTGCTGAAATAGATAGATCATAGTAATTTTACCCTGCAAAAAACTCGGACCCTCTGGAGTTCGACTTTTAGACGTGGATTTTTTTCCACTCAAATTTTTATTTGCCATCAAACGATGGCCTAAGGTGTGTTTGGATGGCTGCGTCATAACGTTCATTTTTTAGAAAAATTGGTTTGTGAATTTAAATTATACAGTTAAATCTCATTTTTTTTGTGAATTGTGCAAGGGAACCTGTCAATCTCATTTTAAAACCAGATTTTTCAAACAGGATTTTGAAAAAGCTAAATCATACACATGTTTTGAAATTATATTGTTTTTTAGTGATTTTGGCTTGCAAATATCTATGCAACTATTATTTTAACTTTTGTACATATTTTCCTAGTTTGTGGTTCTATAACTAGCTTAAAACGGATGGTTGGACTTTCAATATGTAAATTATAAAGTTGGGCATGATTGGTATACATTTCCGCACATGTGACATGAATCAATATGTTAAAAAAAATTGAGGTACTTTTTGATATGTTACAACTTATAAACTGATTTTGATGTATCCAAACTCTCCAAAATTTGCCTTCAAAAATCTATTTTGGAGTACCTTAAGCTTCAATTCAAATTCTGATTTGAATCCAAGATGGGGCGAGTTCGGTTCCGAGTCTCTTAATCTAATAAAGCGGTTCGAGATTAGGTTTGGTATCCGAACCGCGAGCGAGAGTGGGTGCATTTCGGTCATTTCGCCGTGCCTGGACACTCCCCTGCCTAGGGTTTTTGCGAAGGCGGGAGGCCGTCGTATATATTGGAGCCGTTGTCCGAGTGTTCTTCTTCTGATTCGGAGGAAGAAGGGAAGAAGTTGCAGCCAGGAATCCTCTTAGTCCTCACATCGTGAGAATCTTCCTCCCTCTCTTTCTCTTTCTGTGTTAGGTTGCTCTTAGAAAATTGCGTTCATTTCTGGTGCAATCTGGGTAGGTTGTTGTTTTTGCGTCCTGTTGATTCCCGCTGAATATATGGTGTTACTGTGTTCCATTTTTCTTATGGTTGAGTTTGTTTGCATTGCCTGCGCTTGTGATTTTTGTTTTTTATCGATGCTTCTGGGAATGGATCTGTTTTTTTATGTTGCTTAACTTTGGGGCGTTATGAAGGCGAAGATGACGACCATCCCCGATCCTCTTGTTTGGGAGATCGTCAGGAAGAACAACTCCTTCCTCGTCAAGCAGTTTGGGAATGGCACCGCGAAGGTTCAATTTAGCAGGGAAAAGAACAACCTTTATAATGTTCACTCCTATAAGCACTCAGGTACAGCTCGTTGTTTCCTCCGTTATGTTGTTTATAATTGTTGGGAATTTGGGATTTATCGGTCTTTTGCCTGAGACATGTGATCAGTTCGGAGCTTCTATCTCTTCGTTCCTATTTGCGAAATAAGGTTATGGTTCTTTCGCGTAGTTTATATTTTTCCGAGCTTTATTTGTTCCTGGCGAGGGACCTTTTCTTTTGCTGTCTCACGGGTAATGGCTTAGATTCTGGAAAACAATTTTACGTTTGTTGTGATCCTTACCTCCGTTTGAGATCTTTATGTCACTATGTTCTATTCTACTAAACGTAGTTCAGCGCCTCTAAGCTGGTAACCTATATAAGGAGCTCTATAAACATTTCGCACTCACTCACCATGTTTAACATCACGTCATCATGATTTATTGAGTCACGATCAACTTTCTGTTTGTACTTGTTCCCATGTTCTTCTCCTTCCTTGTTCTACGACTGAAGATTTCACTTCTGTGGATGGTCTTTCAAACACAAAAGTAAATGTTGCTACCTTCAAAGCAATATGATATACGCCTTTTCTGTTTATTTTCTTTTCAACCTGTCCGTCATCTGGACTGACATTTTTGCAAATACTTTGTCTAACTGGCTGTAGATTTTTTCATTTTAGTTGTGAAATGAAATCAGTGGTTTCATTTGATCGAATCACTTGATTTGGTCATCGTCCCATGCTAGAATTTTTTTTTTTTTAAATTTACATGCAGAGTGAATCTATTTGGCCGTATCATCATTATTATGTTTCTTTTTTATTAGGATTGGCAAATAGGAAAACTGTATCCATTCAACCTGGTGGGACAGACCTTTCAGTTGCTTTGACAACGACTAAAACCAGAAAGCAGAACAAGCCTGCTTCGCTTCATCACAAGTCTGTCATGAAGAAAGAATTCCAGAAAATGGCAAAGGCTGTTATTAACCAGGTTTGCGACTAATGACATTTCAAATTGTTCCTTCTGCATTTAGGGCTTTAAGATATTAATTGCATCATGTTGGCTCGGTAGCTAAAACTTAAAAGCACTAGGAATTCCTAGCCAGTGGACCTTCAAAAAGAACTAAGTGGATGCTTAGGGACACAGTAAATGAAAGAAAACAGGGTACAAAAGACAAAGAGTAAATGAAAGAAAACAGTATAAGGTGGCCGTGTAGTTCTGAGGTGCACGAGGACTGGAGCCTAGGCACACAATTGATTACTTGGAACAATACTTTGTGTATCATAAAATTTAATGGATCACCTTAATGGAGAGAGACTGAGAGAGATGATTCCATTACAAACAGTTTAGTTTCAATGTCCCTCAAATTTCAGTAAATTATTATTTCAATATCCTAATGCTTTCCATTATCTGGGAATGAATAATAGTTTTGATGCTCCAGAACAGGACGGTTAGTGATTAATCATTCAATGTGATTTGGAAAGTGGTTTTGCTGTTTATAGGATTACCAGGCATTTGAAATCATCATGAGTATTGTTTGCATCAGGTTGGTCCCTCGTGTCGTTGTTGCAATGTCCATGACTTCTATTTGGAATAAGATTCATTGATTACAATTTTCTTTGCAATGATGAAGAGCTAACATGTAAGAAGAACCCTTGATTAGAGGGTTTCTTCAATGAAATATACTTGTTACGCTTGGCTTCTGAGCTATTTTTTGTTGGTTGCTTTTTCTTTGCAAAGCTGGACCTTAAAGATGTTAGTTGGTGTTCTGATTGTCTTTTTATGGTTTACATGGAGAGTTCGGGTATACGCCTGATTGTTCTTCCTGCTGAAGTCGGTAGTTTGAGTTTCCCAATCTAATGCCATTGACATAAATAACAATTATTCTGGTGTCTTTTCGTTGTCCTTCACCTGCTTTTAATTCAATTCGGTTGGTGCTTTTCCTCTGTAATTGAGTCACTGAATTTGCTGCTTTGCTTTTGGTTTGGCTTGAAAATCGTAACTCGTAGCTGGAGTTGACTCTCTACTTGATTATGTGTTCAACAGGTGTCTGACAACCACTACAGGCCAGACCTTAAAAACGCTGCACTGGCAAGGCTTAGCGCTGTTCATCGGAGTCTTAAGGTTGCAAAATCTGGCCCAAAGAAGAAGAACAGGCAGCGCACCAAGATTACCTTCGGGAAATGAGTGATCGTACTAAAATTTTGTCTGTTTTTAGTATAGGACATGAAATAGACAGCAAAACGGATTTGAGTGGTGACGGCCTTTTAGTATTTTGTTCTTCATCCTGGAGTCTTTTTTATTTTGAGATTCACCGAAAAAGATTGGTTTCTGTCTTGGGTTTCACATCCTTTTTTATTGTTACCGAATCAACTGTCCTTTTTTCGATGAATGCTGTTAGTTTCTTGTTGAAATCCCTGGAGCACCGTGTTTGACGATCTGCTACCGAATCTCTCCTTACGAATGCGTCAGATCTCAACTGTTCTAACTTGTTTTCCATGTGTGCTCGTAATTGGGCTTACTGAAAAAAAAAAACGATGAGTTTTTGTGATTGATTCATGGTCTCTTCTTTGAGCCTCTTGGTTTTTGCAATGATAGGCATAAATCACAAGTTTTTAGTAAGTAACGCATCTTGATTATAGAGTCTGACCATTTGAATGCAAGTCTGGATTCAGATCTGAAGATCCAGACACTTGAATCTCTTCCCTCTCGTTGCAACCTGGATTCGTGCATGTAGTTAATAAACATTGAGTACGTTACTGGTTGGTTTGTGGGGGTATATGGCAAGTTCCCACTCCTGTGTCACCTGTACAAAAGCTGAAGCTGAGTCTCCTTTGTTAGATCGAGCACAGCATAAGGAGTTGTACTGCTCGAGGTCAACATCATGTTTGTTCTTTCCATTTGAGAAGTCCATCAATTTTTCATTTAGATCTCGACTACAAAAATTTAAAGCTGCCAACATTCAACACGTAAAGGGATGATGTTTAGCAGCCAGGCTAATCAGTATCAGTACCTCTTAGTTTCTCCTCTTATTATTATTATTTATTGGTTTTTCTTTTCAGCAGCAGTAAAAGGGAGATTCCCCTCTCTCCCATCCCACCCAACTGCTGCCCAATGGCGGTGCCCTGCCGTTGGCCGGCACTTCTCGACTCGCACAGACCTTTGGGGCGGGCGGGTGTGGGGAAGGGGGAGAATCCTCTTTCCTCTAACTTGGGCAAGGAAGAAAGGGAGGAGGACGAATTCCCCTCCATGACTGTGGGTGGGAGGTGTCTCCCTCCCCATCAATGTACAGGTGAATGGATGGGATGGGGATTCTTCCCCCACTGCGGCACCCGCAGCGGCACTGGCGCAAAGGCTGTCGGGCAGCGGGGGAGGAATCTGCCTCCCCCTTTCTTCTGTCTCTTCAGCAAGTATGGTGTAAAAAAAAATATTATAAAATTTAGAAAATGGCCACAAATCCAATCAAAAGATCGATGGTTCTGGTTTGAAGTTCATGTAAAGCCTAGAACATTTATATATATATATAGTGAATAAATGATAATTGACAATGTAGAATCACCTAGGCATTTAATCAGGGTTGTTCATTTGAAGAGGATTAATGGTTAAAAGAATAACAAAGAGAATCTGCACTTAATTATATAATCAAGATGTGTTCATCTAAAATGGATGGATGGTTGAAGTTACTTAAAGTTGTGAATGCCTAATATATCTTTACTCAGCTGCTAGTTAAAGTTAGAGTATTATATGTGAATGCCTATTATAAAGATCTAAAACAACTTATCAAAACGATGGTTGAGAAAGTGCACTTGCAGTAAAAAATCATTTGATTTCGAAAGATAGTCGCTTCATAGGGAAAGACCATTTCCTACTTCGGGAAGGCCCGTCGAAGTGAAATATGATCAAGCATGCAGGTGTATGCAAAATTCAAAAGTTTGGCCTCTCCTAGTAAAATTAGGTAGGAGAAGCCCGCATTTTGTAAATGACCATATCTTCCTGTGTCAGCGTCATCTGAAAGCTCCTCCTTCTCTCCCTCTCCGTCTCTCTCTTCTGGAGAATAGCAGCATTGACGAAGATGAGCTGATGAATTCCCTTCCTCCGCATCACATCGCCACTATTTCAGTTTATTCGTAGCGATCAAATGGCGTCCAACATTCTGCTACAAGTTCCAAGAAAATTTTGGAATTCGGATTCCAAAGTGACCAATGCCCAACAGAGCTCTAATCCCTCAAGCTCACAAAATTTCACGACCAAGCTTTCTTGTTTCCACTCTCTGCTGTCGTCTTGCGCCACCCTCAAACAGCTCCACTGTGAAGCCAAGCAAATCCATGCCCAGATGATCGTCACTGGCCTGTATCCCCGTCATCAAGTTCTCCAAGCCATCTTTGGTATTTATGTAAAATGGGGGGATCTGTCATCTGCCCGCAGCCTATTTGATGAAATGCCTGTGGAAAACACATATGTCTGGAACTTAATGATTCAAGCTTATTCTGATAAGGGGGACTCGTTAAGTGCCGTTCTTTTATATCGAAACATGCTTGTTGATGGTGCTCGTGCTGATCATTTTACTCTTCCTTGCGTTTTGATGTCATGCGTGTCCCTCGACGGTGGGGTTTCACTGGGAAAACAGATTCATGGGCATGTTTTCAAACTTGGGCTGCATTCAGATGTGTATGTAGGCAACTCTTTGATGAACATGTATGGGGATTTCAAGATGTTTAGTGATGCAAGGAATGTTTTTGGATGTCTGCCTCTGAGGAACATTGCTTGTTGGACCACACTTGGTCGGTTGCATGTGGCAGAGGGCAGACCAAAATTAGCGATTGAAGTGTTTCATCAAATGGAACTTGAAGGATGGGAGTTTGATCCCGTGGCTGCCATTACCATGCTTGGTGCATGCAGACAACTAGGTTCAGCTTACAATGGAAGAAAAGTTCATGAGCATATAAGGAGAACTGGTCTGGAATCGGATTTGAGAGTTGGCAATTCTCTAGTGACGATGTATATTGACTGTGGCAGTCTTGATGATGCACGCGCAGCTTTTGATCAGATTAAGTTTAAAAATGTTGTGTCATGGACGACAATGCTTGGTGGATACATTAAAAATGGGAGTTTCAACGAAGGGCTAAAACTCTTCAAGGAGATGCAACTTGAGGGAATCAGACCAGATGCGCTGTCTATTTCCAGTGTTCTGCCTGCATGTGGAAGGATCACAGCATGCTCTAATGGGCAAGAAATCCATTGTTATGCAATTAAAAATGGGTTTGACGCGCAGCTTGCATTGAAGAATGCCGTCATTGACATGTATGTGAAGTCTGGGAGAATTGACTATGCATCTAAAGTATTTTCAACTATGGCGATTAAGGATGTGGTATCCTGGACTGTGATGATTGCAGGTTATAGCTTACATGGACAAGGAGAGCTAGGTATTGAACTCTTCCAAGAGATGAAGAATACAAATGTCCAGCCCGATCAGATTACTTATACAGCTGTTCTTTGTGCTTGCTGTGTTGCACGCAGAGTGGAGGAAGGTCTTCATTACTTCAAATGTATTGCGACACCAAAAGTTGAACATTGGGCTTGTGTGGTTTACCTTCTTTCTTGTGCTGGCAAATTTGGAGAGGCTCAAGCTTTCATTCAAGATGCCCGAATTGGAAAATATGCTTCTGTTCAAAGGGCTCTTCTTAATGGGTGTAGGATACATGGAAAGAAGCAGTTGGGTAGGTGCATAGCTGAGTTGCTAACTGAACTGGAAACAGATCATGCTGATAACTATGTTCTGTTGTCCAATATATATGCTGCTATGGGGAAAACACAGTATGAATCTAAGTACAGGAAAATGATTACAGATTTAGGTTTGAAGCCGAGGAAGGCATGTAGTTGGATTAAAATACGGAATAAGGTGCACGCCTTTGGGGTTGGGGATGTTTCTCACCCTAGATCAGAGAGGATCTACTGGGAATTGCAGAGTTTAATGAGAAAGATGGAAGGGATTGGTTATAAGCCTAAGAGCGACTTCTCCTTCCATGATGCGGATGAAGAGAGGGAAACCATTCTTGTTGGCCACAGTGAGATGCTGGCAGTAGGATTTGGGCTAATCAGTACATCAGAAGGGGTTACTATTCGCATCACCAAGAACCATAGAGTATGTGCAGATTGCCATGCTGCTGCGAAGATAATGTCAAAGATTTTGAATCGAGAGATTGTGCTGAGGGATCCCCAATGTTTTCACCATTTTGTTGACGGTTCTTGTTCATGCAGCGATTTTTGGTGAACTGAGTTAACTTCAAAAGCTTCCATGACGCTTCTTCGTCGCGAAGCAGTTTTTTGATGACTTGGGTTGCATAAAAAAGTTTACATGGTTAATAATTCAATCAGCAATTGCATATATTCCCAAAGGAATTTTTTGTGGTGGCATCGAAGCTGGTGTGGATCCCGGAGATGTCTGAATAGATAGGAAAAAGCTCATGGATGGTCAGGGGAAAACAAGTGAACCGTCTTCAAACTTCATAAGCCCTTGCGGAATTTGACACAGATAGCAATGTAGCTGGCTTCAAGGGACGTTGTTGGTCGAGCAAACGAACGTATAGAAGGCAGTCGCCTGTTCCATTGATGCCACTGAAGCTGAAGGGTGTACGGCAGCCCACCCAGGCCCTGACACTGCACAGCACCCCAAAGGCAGGTGGAAACCGTGGAATGCACTTTAGGCAGTGCGGTGACCTCCCGCTCACCGGGAGATATCAATGTACCTGGCTGCTTGGCCGCTCAACTTCTGATTTCATGGATTTCAGTCTTTGGTTCTGTTTTTTTCCCATTCAATTTATACCAAAGCGTTACATTAGTGAGGAACGATTTTCGCTGCACATGTGCAAGAATAAACTGTAATCGATTCTTCTCATTTTATGAAGTGATAGCGCTGCGAGACCTTCATATCCATCATGTTTTAAGGGCAAAATCTATCTGAAAAAGCACAATATCACACAGGCGCCCCAAATATTCGCCAAACCCATACATATATGCACCACAGATAGTCTCCCAAAGGTTTGCAGCAAGAACGCCAGTTGACATAAAGATATTTTGACCAAACATGGTAGTGAAAAGTTGAGAATAGGCGACTCTGTTATCAAATTTTAAAATAATCAGAGATTCATAACTGCAACCTGATCGAACTGAAACAAGAGTTTGCTTCAGCATCGAGGCCTTCCAACTTTCTCGAATGATAAGCTGGGCTTAGGCAGGACCGTTGTCAAAACAGGACATACGCATCAAGAATCAGTTCATTCAGAAGCTACAATCTATTGACCTCAAGCCAATTCCAAAGCTAATTTTAAGGAAACGCCGGACGCCGGACGCCGAATGATAAATCGGTTTAAGAACCATTCATGTACATCCTTCATCCAAGCTGGATGACGATTGCCATGATTCAGGCAAGAAATCTAGCGTTCGATCAACTTCAGACCTGAAAAAATGTGGTTTATAGCTTCAAAATGCTTCTCCTTACACGTACTTGTGAATGATGACAACATAGACGAAAATAATAACAAACTCAAGGAACAGCAGCTTCATTTCCGTCTTCCACCTACAAAAATGGCCGTCTAAACACCAAAAAGCAAAAACAAGGCGAAAACCGTCCCTCATAAGGAAAAAACTACCCTAACATTGAATTATCGAACTGCTTGTTTCACGCCCATCCAGATGGTGGTGGAACGGCATCAACAACAGGTGCCACAGTTGGGGGAGCCACAGCCACATCCCATCCATCACCAGCCACTGCAACATCATGTGCCAAGAGAATGGTCAGCCAACTTCAGAGAGAATTCGAAGATCACTCCCTTGTTCAAAAATTACCTTGGTTTTGTGTAGAATGAGAAATACTCATACCTGGAGCAGAAGCCCACTCCACGGGTGCTGCAGCAGGAACGGGAGCAGGGGCAGCATCACCACCCCACTGAGCATCGCTAATCTGGGCAGGCCACTGATCAGTTGGTAGGCCAAGGGCTGCTGCGGAAAAGTCGGCAGCACCATAATCTGGAGCAGCAACAACTTCCTCCTCTTCGTGTTCTTTGGCCTCTTCAGGGTCTCTGTAGAAAAATAGATCGACCTGCAAGAACCAATCACTTTCAGTTTCTCAAGAATCCCATGTGCGATACAGGAAATCAACGATCAAATCATCAAGTATTGGGAAAAAGGAGGCATAAATATCAATTCCAAAACTGAACCACTTTCATAATGTAGGTTGGCCAAACGCCTAGTCAACTTTCTACACGTGCTTTCAAAGTGGAAAAGTATATTCATGATCTTAGTTCCCCTATCAGGAAGCATTAACGTTTCAAAGAATTCGAGCAGTAGGCACCAAAATAAATATAAATGAGCGAAGATCTTACACATTAATCAAGATAAGCTCACAAAAGATGGCTTGATGCAACAAGAAAAGATGCCAAACCTCGTACAAGAAATTCACAGATGTTTGTTGGTCTGTTCAGGTAAGAGAGAGAGAGGGAGAGAGTGAGAGAGAGAGGTCACGCCACATACCATAACATCCCATTTGTGATGTGGTGGAATTGTACCCCTCATCTGCAAGACCATTCTGGCCAACAACCAGAACAGACAACCAATGCTGTGTTTTCCTTTGTTGTTAGCTGGAATACCAATATCCACATAGCGCATAGGCGAGTCAGTGTCACAAAAGGCAATGGTGGGAATGTTGCCGAGAGAAGACTCTTTAATTGGCTGTAGAGAAACTCAGGCATGAGAATGCCAGCAAATTATCAGGTGAAAATATCAGAAGTGAGGCGGGCAATGCAAACCTGATGATCTGTTCTGGGATCAGTGAGAATAAGAAGACGTGGCTCATTGAATGATGTCTGCAGCTGATTGGTGAAGGTTCCAGGTGTGTGTCGTCCTGCAATTGGATGAGCTCCAGTGTACTGTGCAAACTTCAAAATAGCACGCTGACCATATGGCCTTGCAGATTGGACAATAATGTCCTGAGGGTTCTCAATAGCAACAATAACTCTGGCAGCCAGTTGAAGTTTTTCCCATGTCTTCCCGAGGTTGATAATAAAAATCCCTGATGAAGTGGAAATTAAGATTTAGAAGCGACTCCTAGTACAGAATCATCATTCAATTCTTAATATCTCTGCAGGTCCTGATTGCCCCAAAAATATAAGAAAAAATACTCAAGCAAAGTTAACAATGGTTTGGCTAAATAAAAATTGATAAGTCGTATACTGTTAGACGTGACATATACGAATGTAATAAATTAAAAAAATAAACATCGAAAAGACAGCGAACCATACTTTAAATCACTGAAAAATTACATCTTCAAGCAACTTTATACACGGACAAGCTATCAGAGTTAAGAAACGACACAAGTACAAAGTGATATTTACTATATAATCAAGCCACACAGAATGAAAACTAAAGGAGATCTTGTCGTGCAAAAAAATAATTAATAATACAATAAAACAAATCTCAATCCATAGGCAGAAAGAAGTGAGAACTTAATAATTAAATCAATCTGAGAAATAAGTCCAGCGACAAAAACAAATTCAACAACAATTGACCGCCATAAAGAGATGAGCTCAATACATTATCTTTATACTAACTAGGCAAAGAACAATTGTAATAATTAACCGCTTTTTAGCCCTTTTTTAACGGCAAACAATACAAGTATTCCTTTATGCACTGATATGTCATCTACATAGTGTGTAATGTTGAAAAGTGAAAATTCAGACAACCAATAAATTTTAGACCCATCAATAATCCATAACAACCCAAAAAGCAAAATCCATACTAAAAAATCCAAAATTTTTACCGCTTTGGGGATCCAATGTAACGGATGAAGTACAGGGATGCGTAGAAAAATTACCAGACTGCACCAGCCTTTCGTATCCACAGTTCCTACATACACCACCATCAACCCACTGGGGGATCCTCATGTAGGCAACTGTGGGGAGTGGCCCACAACAGCCTCATATTTTTTTATAATGATGCATTTCAATTCTTTGCTCATTTATATATTGTACCACACCTCAAGATATGAGTGTTCTCCAATTAGTGCCCCTCCGCCTAAATTTCGTCGCTTCGCCATTGCATCGGACTAAACCTAAAAGTTGCAGCTACAGCTACATAGTACCGTATACATGAATTCCAATGAAACAAGAAAAATATGGAAAATATCATACAGAACCCACCCTGTTCAATAAAAAATGAAAAATGAAATACATAGGATGATAAATAACGCTTCCAACAAACAAACAAAGAGAAAGTAACTGAGGTCGGCATGTGAATAACATACCGTCGCTTCTCCTTTTGAAAACGTATCGCTCCATCTGGAAGTCGCAATTTTTGGTGCCGAGATGGACGTCGGCGGCGAGCATCATCTGGATGTCCGCCTCCTTCTGCGAAAGCGTCTTCTTCGCGGCCGCCATTTTTGCTGAAGGCGAGAGGCAGAAAAGGAGGGAGAGAAGGAGAGGATGAGGAGAAGCTGATCTCCGAAAATCTGAGGAGTCTGTCTCTCTTCTGGTTCTTCTTCAGTTCTTCCTCCGATGCGCGGCACTCGCCCTCTCCTTTTAACCCTAAATGGTCCTTAGGGCAGGTGTTCCTCCAATTGCCCTCAATTGTTTCTGAAAATATCCGAGTCGCCATCACCCCGGAGATCTACGAGGAGGTCCATAAAAGGACCCGGATCCGACCCGTATGCCAATCGAATTAGGGTTCTCTCTTTTTGGCAATTATATCAGATCCCCTGTGATTCTAATGGGGTAGTTGCATACTTGGATCTGAACCCAATTCGACGATGACTAAATAAAAAGTAAGGCCATATCCAAATCCAATTCTTGAAACTGAAATCTAATCTCATCACACATCTTATATTGAGAGTATGAGCTCGACTTAGTTAAATGTTGAATTATACATGAATATAAAAATATATATAACCATACGTTAAAGGTGATATCCATTATTCAATAAGATATTTCCATAACACCAAATGCAGATCTGAAATCGGATCGTATCGTGTTCTATGACCCAATCTCATCTTTTCTGTTCGGATTCTTTTTCCATATCTATCAGGTGGTTCAGTCTGATCCAAATTTGATTCAAGTGATGAGTTTGGACAAGACAACTGCAAAATACAAAGCAAAAACCCACTGGAATCCAACAAAAGGTATATATATATATATATCAATCTACCTCCACAAGGATATGTGATGTCATTGCAACTAAAAAAAACACAATGTCTGGTTTGGTTTTTTATATTGTAAAAACTTTTCTAGTTATATTTACTTTGTCCGTTGGAACATCTCTTTTGACAGTTGTTTTAGTTCAAATTATGAAAAAACGGCTTTGGTTTCATTCAGATAAATTGAAAACACCTGAAATCGGAAAATTGAAAAGAAAGATCCTGAAATGTTGATGTTATAAATCGAGAAAGTTGACACAGCTAATTTAAAAATGTTTCAAAGTCGAACTTTTGGCATCCAACTTGCATGAATACTTCATCTTACAACTGTTTATCTGTTAAAACTATAAGGAATACTATAGCGATCCGTGACAATTGATTCCCCGATTATTCAATTAAATGGAATGACAATCTATAAGTCGACCAATATAATGTTTTTTCCAATGTTTAGTTAAAGGAAATCACTTGGACTTAAAATCTTAAATATCATGCTCCCATGTCTTTAACAACAGCCATGAAATTCAAATTTGAAACCCTTTTGATGCTGTTCAACTGTGCTGCATTGCATCGATTGAAATATTATGTTAACCTTTGAAAACGAACGCATACGTTATCATTTTTTGGAAAAAGAAAGTAATTTTTAAGAATATTGCTTAATAACGATTTTTTTCTAAATGCATTGAAAAATTTGCGAGCATCAAACACAAAAGTGAGGAGGGCGGAGTATTCTAAATGCATAAAAGGTAGACACTGTTTTTGTAAAATTCTCATCGCGGAAGAGCATCCGGCTGTTCCCCGCATAGTGCATCTGTCGTAGGACTGGTCCAGTGTGGAGAAGAGAATTACGAGTTGAGCGTTTATCCCAGGAGTCTCTCCCGCCAGATCTTGCCGGCCGACCATGGCTGGTAGGACACATATCCTTTCTGGTTATTAGATTGTTTACTGCTGTTCCGTCTCTTCTCTTCCTCTTGAAATCGCACTTTAATTCCATTGCTACTGCAGTTTTTCATTGATTGGTGTTGAAGGTTTGAGCAGAGCCATGTTTCACCATTCCCATTTTCTTTTTCTACTTATTCTTTTGATGCGTGCTGTTTTCTTTCATCACTTCGTTCTCCATCATATTCGTTTCCTTATAATCCCAGCGCTTCTCTTTGGTTGGGTTTCTAGTTTCCCATGTTACCGATGATTTAGGTACTGACGATTCCTTTGTTTGAGGGATATGATGGTACCTAGTAACGGATTGCAGCCTCCCTTTGATATTGTCGCGCTTTATTGATAGATTTTCTTGTTGAAGTGTTTGATTATATATGAGGAACGTACAAGCCTATTCCAAGTGGTCTTGTCACTTTTTTTTTCTCATATGATTCTTTGTGTTTTTTATAGGATTTTTAAAGTGAGCATTATTATGTCTCTTTACTGTTACTCAAACTGCTGGTATTTTTTGTTGTTACTGATGATGCTGCCCATAACTTGGTTTTGGCACTCGATATTCCGAGCTCTTCCTTAAAGTAAAATGGTTGTCTTGAAACATTGCTCCTCCGGCTTGGAGGTATCCCGTTGTTTTTTAGAGTCAGAGCTAGTAGGCGTGATGGTAGAATGTCACAATTGGGTCATATTATTCCACGGGGAAATCTCTTTCTGAGAACATCAATGTGCCTTTTTGTTGTTGTTAGTTAGTTGTACACCAATTGGTGTAAAAGACTTACCCGCTAAAGAACCTAATTTGTTGTGCAGCTGGGTCACAAGCAGACTAGGTTCCAGGACATATATGGGTACCGAGTTAATAAATCACTTTTGGACTTTGGCTGCATGTTGGGCGAAAACCATTTCTGTGTCAAACGTGACGTTATGTCATCGGGGTGCTAAGGAAGGAACAAGATTCCACAAACTATTCGGTCATCTATCCCCAATTTTATAAGTGAAAATGGAAAATGTTAGGAAATCAGCTTATGCAACAAAATTGTCTGTTTAGTTGATTCTCATCAAAGATATGCTTTTGATGTTCATTTTGTGGATTAAATGTCATACTGCACATGCAGAGCCTTATAAAATATGCTTTACACAGTTTAAGTGATAATGTTCTTGCATTATCCTCAGACTATGAGCAAGAGCAGGAAATGGAGATTGAAGCACTGCAAGCCATACTTATGGATGACATAGAAGGTATAACTTGAATTATTCATGTTTCTAAAATACAGCTGCTAGTGATCAAAGAAAAAATATTTCTATTATGCTTTACTGGTCTAGTTCTATAGTTATATAATACATCATCTCATCCTGTGCCTTTTTTTGTATGAATTGCGTGACAGAAATTGATCCTAATGTCAGTGGACTTAACACAGACAAGCGATGCTTCCAAATTACATTGGTCCCACATGTATGTCTATTTCTCTCATTCCCTCTATGGTGGTGTCCATCTCTTCATTAGCTTGGAATTTTGAATGCCTTCGTTACATCACTTACTACTTATTGAGCTGTAGTATCCAACTGCATTAACTCATTTATTCATGAATGCTGCTTTTGGTTGTCATGCCAACCTGAATCCATTAAATGCTACAAAGTATATGTTTCTGAATTTTTATGCTATATATTGAAGCAGGATTTTGTTTAACAGTATGAAATGCTAATTACTGCTTTCCGATTCACAAGGCAATAAAATATTTGCTTATCTTGATAGTCAAGTTACTGTGTACACCAAATAACATGATCAATATATTACGCTTCCATAGTTTTTGTCTAACACTATTTATGTTATTCGTTGACTTTCATACATTAAATTACATTTTCTGCTAAGCAGGATGATGATGCAGATGAAGCTATTTCTGTTCCAGGTAAAGAATCTAAGTGAAATTCCAGTTCTGGCTTCCAGTGCATTACTAAATGCTGATGTTCGGATTTTCTTTATCATGTTCCCAAACAGTCTGTCTCCAAACTCAATTCTGCCACATTGTTGGCATTTTATGCTTCTGGCAGCTAAGATACTCACAAGTAGAGCTAGTGGAATAAGAGAAGCAAGAAACATGACAACCACCATGAGCCATCTGATTGGATTGTATCAGATGGCTCACACATTGCAACAATGAAACAACATTTTCCAACATGGGAGTTAAAAATGCTCTTTTAGTGGGACAACATGTGAGTAATTTTAATATGATCTGAATCATCTGATAGAATCATAGAATGATTCGGAATGGTACTCATGGGTTCTCACACTCCAGTTTTCCCTGACAATTGCACCAAAATTACATGCATTGTATAAGGGCTTATGATTCAATAGGTTAGCAGAAAGCTGCTCACTCTCTGTGCAAGTGTATTTATATCCTGTTTTTGTAGATATCTTTTATTTTTTCAGTTCTTTTGGTTACATGCTAAGAACATCAACAACTGAAGCTGCATGATTTCTCTTGTTCTCCTTATAATAGTTTGATATTTTCTTTCTCCGATTCAAATTACTGTATTGCATGTAGTGTCTTAATGTGGACAGCCTTTTCTTTGTCAAAAATATGAACAGACCTTGTCTATCTTTGGCTAATTAGATAGACTATGGATATGTGTTTCCGTCCTTTACATTTTCATGTAGTTTCTACTGTTGAGCTAATGAGGGTGGATACTTCTGCTGCAGTTCGGCTTGCTTTGGTTTTTTCTCACACTTCCAAGTATCCAGATGAACCACCTCTTTTGAAGGTGAAAAGGTGTGCAGCTTCATGTCATATTATGTTTTCAATCTAGAAGTGTAGTTTCCACAACTGCCAATTGGAAGCATTTTGACTGGTCCTCAGAATCCCAAAAGGTTGTGGCTTCGCCTACAGGGATAAAAAATTTCAGCTTGAAGTATGAAAAAGAGAACACCTTTAGATGCTGAATGGCCAGAAGTGGAGATGTTAAAGTTGTCACTTGTGATAATAAGCCAATTTCTAGTGATTGTAGCTCTCATTGTTTGAATGCCTTAGTTTTATTGGACACTGGTGCTGATTGACTGAATTTGCAGTTTACAGGGTGTAAAGCCAGATGATCTGAAGATTTTACAGGAGAAGCTTGAACAAGAGGTAGAATTTAGATGTGCTCATTGTTTTGTTTGATAGTATAGTTATTCAACACATGACTTTTGTTTGTAACTCTTAAGGCATAAATATCATCAAAAATTATTTTCCCATAATTCCCCAGTTAAGATTATGATGCAACTCATTACGAATCTACCAATAATTCCTTTGTGATACTTTTAATTGTTTGTAGGTATAACTGTGCAACTAACATGAAAATTTGCATAAATGGCCATGGATCATCATAAAAAATGACCAACCTGTATTTATTTTTCCTGCATTTCATTGAGTGCAATGTTATGTCATTTGCAAAAACTGACACAATTCTTGCAAATGATATTTACAGACAACTATATAATAAGATCCATATTCTATACGTGCAAGTTCATTGTAATACACTTTTAATACAATGAACCTAACAAATTGGTGCAGGTAGAAAAATTTCCAAATAAACTGCTGAAGTAGTAAGTAAAAGAGGAAAACAAACTTATCCAGGTTAGATTCTTTGGTAATTATGATATTGATTGTTTGTTGGCAAGCAGGTAGACCCTGTGCCATATTTTAAATCAAATTGTCAGCTCTGACATTTTCAAACTTCGCCATGTAATATGTCTCTCTTGGATCATGTTTGGTGTCCTTTGTTCTTGTCTAATTTTAGCAAAGCCTCTCATATTTGGCTTATAGGATAATGCACTTGCTTGTAAAGTGATATCCTACTTGTTCCAGGATGTGACTTATGCTGATTAACTATTCTGAATTTCCGACTCTTGCCAATATCAATATTTTGCATTTGCATGATGTTTCTGTTGCTTCTACACATTTTCTATGGCTACATTCATGGATCCAAATTTAAATGTTAGATATGTGTGGTGCATGAATGTGAGATACTCTAGTAAGGCTTTGAGTTAATTCATTGCTTTCCATGTCATGTGTTCCTCTGTTCAGGAAACATTACAAACTTCTTAGTCCTCTTCTTATTATATTCACTATCTTTGTTAGGTGGGGCAATAGATTGCATATCTCATTCATCAAATCACATGTTAAGATCTTACAGGTTCATTTTTCTAGTTAGGAGCACCTAAGATACAGACTTTCTGATGTGGTACATTCACATGGATCATGGAAGAATTTTTATGCTTTGTGCTTTATATTTCAGGCATCTGAGAACCTTGGTATGGCAATGGTGTATACACTTGCAACATCAGCTAAAGAGTGGTTGAGTGAATTCTATGGTCAAAGTACTGTGGTTGAGGAAATGGAGGAGAATGACTCTGCTAAAGAGGATGTATGGATGATTGACTTGCCTATATGTTTTGTTATTTGTGGTTCCTATGCTTCTTAAAACATGTTGTCTTTTGTTGCTGTTTTTATTCATATTGTAAATTGAAGGCTTTCATATATTCTTTTGTGCTTCGTGTCCTTAGATGGCTATGAAGATCCTTTAAGACAGAATCTTGTAGCTTGTTGATTTGGGATGGTTTCTAATGACCAAGTCACTGGCTGAATATGCCCAATTTTATGCCTTGCATGCATATCTTAAAGACTTAAATGCTTCCTGTTGATTGTCAATTTGCCTGTGCAAGAATTTCTACTAAAATAGTAGCGAAGGCACTCTGAATTGCTGTTTGTGCAGTCCCTAGGCCGTAATCAAAGTAGATGTGTGCTTCACACCTTTCTTATGCCTTTGTCCGTCTTAGGGACTTAAAATCAGCTCGTAACAGATCATGTTATGCAAGAGAACAATCAATTCTTCTTGGTGTACACCTTGTAGATGTCTAATCACCCAATTGTGGAAAGTTCAGTCCTGTATTTATGTTTTTTGAAAATTTTCAGGGGCTTATAAGAGGTTGCTTAAGTGTTTGGTTGTCATGATTACTAGCCTTTTGGGGCCGACACCAAAGCTGCTAGATGGAGGGCACTGAACTAGGAGCCTGACCATTGTAGGAGCAGGTTGGATTGTTATAATTGGTATCAGAGCATAACTCAACACTCAGGTCTTGGGGTCCCAAACATGTAGATGTGTGTGCCGTAAGGGTGGGTTGATTGTAATACTCCACTGTGAGAAGCTTAATTCCTTATTGAAGATTATTGGAAATATATTAGGACCGATAAGGGGGTTTGGTTAAAGCAATTAGGTGTTCTAATTCCTTTTTTTTTTTTTTGGATTGGAGTTGAAGCTGTTTAGGAGCTGGTTGGAATCCGCCAAATTAGGAACCTGAGTTCGGTTTGTGAGTGGGCCAGGTTGTTACTGTTGAGAAATTGTTACGTACTCAAAATAAACATAGAGTGGCTAGTTAGAGTTGTTCTAAATCCATTTTCTTCTGTGGGATAGGTAAACATTCTGTCACTTCTTCTAATGTACTGATTAACTCTGCTTTTCTTTTCCAAGATAATCATACCACATGGAGAGCATGTCACAGTTGAAACATTTATGGCATGGAGAGATAGATTTGAAGCAGAATTGGCTCTTGAGCGTGCCAAGTAAGTTGAAATTTGTTTTGTCTGTGATAAAAAATTATGACAAACTCTTTTCCTCTTTTTAGAGCTAACACCGAGGTTTTGATTCTTACCTGACTGGCCTTATGGTGGTTTAAAACTTTAGTTCTATAAACTGAACACTTAAATATTCAATCTGTTCTACATTTTTGAATGCCTAGATTCTTGTTTTTGTTTCTCTCATTCACATTGTTATATATCTGTATTGCTACTGCATGCACACCTGTGTACAAATATGCTGATGTGTATGCTGAAACACATGTTTGCAAAATATAAAAGGCAACTAAAGCTAAAAATAGATAAAAGAGCTGGATTTATTGCACTGAGATTCATGGTGACTTCTATGCTTTGACATTTCAGTCCAACATATAATACTAGATGATGTTCTGGTGAGTTGACATGGAAAAAATGATTCAGTTGACTTTAGTTTTAGGTATCTCACTTTGTTCCTCTTGTCCTTCTCAGCTTTTAATGCTGGAGAAATTTTATTTACCGCATCTTGTAAAACGTGATGGGTCTCACTCCATGAAACCAATATGCCTAGGAACTGACTTCAATATTCATGTTTACTAAAAGCTTACATCTTATTACAGATCGATTCCAGATTCAGAGCTCACAGCTCCAAAGGAGAAGAAACTTACAGGCAGGCAATATTTTGAAAGTGGAAAACACACCATGGTATGTCTTCCTCAATCATGGGAGTGATTCTCTTCTTTTGAATTTTGATGCTGTTTTTCTTTTCTCCTTTTTTCGCCGTCATTTTCAAGCTGTTAGCTGTAATTAGATAATCTATGATCCACATTTGTGATTGAATACAGAAAGCAGCTGCATCTGCTGAAGACTCAGAGGAAGAAGAAGATGAAGATATTGAATTTGATGATGATGATTTTGAAGGTGGACTTCTTGTTTCTCCTAGAACTTGATTTCCTGTTGTTAGAGTATCTACTTTCTAGCTATATGTGCATTTTAACAGCATTCTTATATCTGCAGATGATGATGAAGAAGACATGCTTGAGCATTATCTCTCAGAGAAGGCAGAGATAGCACCACAGGGCTCTAGAAAATAAAGCAGGTCGGGCAGTTAATGTTGGAGAAAAAAGCAAAGAGGATCTATTCATGCTCATGCTTGCTGAAGAGGGCCAAAGTCTTTTTTTATTTGTCGTTATAAAAGTTCCTGTCTACCGTATTTTGCCATTTTTGGAAATGATAGAACTTTCCTCTAGGCTCTTTATCTAAGACATGCACATCCGAGGACTGTTGGAGCATATTGTGGCATGTCAGTTGTTGGATAGGACTATATGACAGGAATTGCACTTGCAGTGCACATTGGTGGCATGTCAATTGTCGGATAAAGTAGTATCATAGGGGTTGCACTTGGATTAACCTTCCCTGATTGGAAGAGATGCAGTTTTGTTAAACCTATTTGAGTTCCACACCATACAAAGAGAAGGATGAAAAGCAGCTTGCTCCACTTCAAGGGCCAAAGTGCAAACAAGGTTCTTTACATAAATTCCTGGCCACGACATGAAAGTGAAGAAACTTAGAGAGGCAAGTGTAGCACAATTCTTGGTGAAAAATGATCACTGTTTCAACTTAAAACATCAAATCCATCTTTTTTTTTTGGGCCCCTAAATTGTATTGGGTACTCTCTTTTTTTTTTTCCTTGAGAAAAGGGAAATGATGTGAAGCACTTCTAGAAAGAGCAGAGATTAGATGACCCAGTATTATACTTTATAGATGTATTCTATAGGAAGATTACATATTTCTTGGTTGGTATACATCGCGAAGCCTGCCAGAGGGATATGTATGATATCTATATCTATGATAATCTTGTAGTATATCCCTACACGATAATGGCCATCTCTAATGAGAAGTTCCTCAAATGAGTTTTTGCCCCTCTCCAAGTTTAGACATGTTCAAAAAATACTGAGATCAATAAAAATTTGTAGTTGGCCCTCAAAGGTCCTACTCAGCACATGCAAAACAACACGAAGCGAGAAACCACAAGATCTTAAAGATCTAATCAAATTGGGAAGATGATTAATTTTTGAACAATTTTTTATTGCACAATAAATGCCGTGATAAGATGACAAGTGAGAGATGGTCCTTTAGACCGACAGGCAAGTTTTTGTCTACAATCTCATGTCCCCACAGATTAATCAAGCACGCCATGTCCTTGTGAGGAACGAGAAGCTGTTGACTGCATTTTCGGCGCAGGAATGGAAGGGCAGTGTTCTGTGCCACTAGAACCGACGCAAACGTTCCCTCTCCCCTTGGTCTCCCACCAACTAAGATGCTGCTGTTAGGTGAAATTACCTGTCTTCCATTCTTTACTAGGGGAACTTTCACTAGAAAAGTTTATCTAAAACAAGAAGTGCAATCAAATGCTAACACTGTTATCTGCGTCTCCCTCTTCCTCTTTCCTTGTGCTGCTCGGCTGGCAGAACAGATAGAATAAGCAAACATTATCTTGCCGGCTGCCATTATCAAACTCCGGACAGAGCAAAACACCTTATCTGTTCCTCGTTTCATCAAACAATGGATGGAGCATAAACAGAAACAGGGTAATAATGTTGAGAAGATGATGCCTCCATCATTCCTGTCTACGGAATGCGGATCAAACAACCTCTTAGGCTCTCCCTTACCGAGTTCTCATTGTCGTTGTGTCAATACTAATTTGTTTAGTTGGTACAACCAAATGTGGTATTTAATATAAATTTATGGTCGTGATGTTCTTCCGATTTTTTGCATTTATATCACATTCTTTTCAATTCCTGTAAATCTTTTGGAATTCAAGTTCTTAACAAAATTGTTCGGTAGTCAATTTTTAGGCAATGTTTGGATGACACACTCAAAGAAAATTGGTTTTATGAAAACTATTCCTTTTAAAATTTAGTGTTTAAAATCAGTTTTGAAAGGCCGGTTTGTATGTTTGGGTGATAGGAGGATCAAAAGGGTGTCACGTAAATCTGTTGCATAATCCTAAACTGACGCCCTCCTCTGTTTCTGTCTCTCTTGCTTGCTTGTTGGATTCTCATCTATTCTTCATTTTCATTATGTGTGCTTTTGGTTGCTTATATGTTGAATTCATAGATCTGATGTGGATTTGATATGACATATTTTTTTGATGATGTGATAAAAGATTCATATTAATATACAACAAACTAATGACATTAGGCCAGACATAAGATCTATACTTAAAATTCTTATTTTATTTTCTTTATTGAAAAAGGTATGATTTTAAATCAGATGAAGGAAAAGTCTGACCTTAAATCCACAATTCTCATTGCCTGAGAACTTTAGGCTCTGTGGCAATCAAACTCCCCCTATCACTATCAGTTTGTTGATTTAAGGTCATATATGGATCTAGACCTGATTTTCATTTTCGTTTCCTATCCGACCCGTTCGAGGCGGTGATCTCTCTCTGCCCCCCTCTCTCCTCCTCTGTGTGGAAACCCTGTGCCAGGGGGGTTTAGGGTTCACTTTTTCTGCATCAGCACTCTCTGCTGGTAGAAGGGGAAGGAAATGGGAAGGAGAATACTTAATGAGGCGCTGAGCAAGCTGGTGAATGCAGAGAGGAGAGGAAAAGCCACTGTCCAACTTCAACCTGTCTCTATTCTCATGGCCTCCTTCCTCGACGTCATGAAGCAACGAGGTACACTGTCTCTCTCTACATACATGTACATGTCTTATTAGATGGTTTTTCCGTAACTCCGATTCTCATTTTCTTATCACGGATGGCCAAGTAGGTTAGTTTCTAAATGTAGGAACAATGCGCTCATCGCATAGCGGGAGAAATTGCTTCTTGTTGTTTGATGTTGCATTCGTACTCAATAGAGCACTTGAGAATGGGTATGGAGTTAATGAGATTCATTGCGTTTTGGCCTAATTGTTCATCATTAATTGAAGCTCGATAATTGATTGAAAACAAATTGGAGTTGCACTGTTTGCAGCAATTTCTGGTTTCGAAGTCAATGGTTTAAGTGGATAGGAATAAGATGGCCATATTGCATTGAATCGGTCGAATTTCAGTGTTGGTGGTCGAAGATCATTTGATATGAAACTATATGAACATTTTAGGCTCATTGTTAAGGTCTTGTTGCATCATTTCGGTCACTTTTCTGTTTATAACATCTGAAATGATAGTATGGGATATGCGGGGCCTAGGGTAGCTTCGTGTACATCCGACCATGGTATTTGGGCAAGGTATTTACTGTGATTCAGATAGACAAGTACTAAGACAAGGTTATAGTTGTTGCCTTGAGCATGTCTATCTCCTGATATGGTTGTACTTATTGCTTTGGAGATGATTTAGCTTACAAATGGTATGCGGGTTGCCATCTTCTATTTAAGAGTCCTTTTAAGAAATTATGGTCTATATTTTTAGAAGATTAACATGTCAATCCACATGCTTGGGCAATTGCCTTTGCATGTTTGTACTTTGAAGACATGATGATACACTGGAATTTTGGACTTATCAAGTGTGCTTGTTAGACCATTAATCTCTGTCATTATGTGGTACAACTGAACTACTGAAGTAGTGTAGGTTTCTTAAGTATTTGGTTTCATATTTCATGTTTGCCATTCGTCCTGCTACACCAATCCTGATTTTCCCTCCTTTTCTTTTGGTTGTTAAATGTTAAGTGTTGTCTAGTCTCTAAAAGTAATTTTCATCAAACAACAGTATTAACACTGTGTAAAGAGGACAATGAGCATTTGTATATATTCATCTTTATACCACCGTTATTATGTCTTAACATACACAAATGAGATCATTCTCTCTTAATAATGTTGATAAGGTTAACCACCTCAATAGCATGGTCTGTAATGCATATTGTAGCATGGTCTGTAATGCATATTGGAATGTGATCATACTATCATTCTTCTTGCTCCGTTAAGTAACCATTTTCCGTCCTAAGTATGTCTCATCTGTTTCCCAGTACTATGGTTTCTAACTTCATTTAGGACCTGAACAAAAAGGTCTTCAATGAGTGAATAAGTGGTAGTATGTATGGCATATGATGGCTTCCAAGTAGAGCGATCAACTATTGAGGCCATGTTAAGACTTAATACTAATCATTATTGGAAGTTCTACAGATGTAGAAGAAAAAATTCAGTTTGATGTTGTTTCCAACATACATAAAAACATAATATCTATATATATAATTATATATAGAGAGAGTGAGATAGTTAGTTAGTTATATTATATATTTTTGCAGATTTTTTGCATAATAACTTTGTTCCAGTTCTGAATCGTGTATGTGTTTCCAGGTAGACCTCACCATGTTGTAGGGTGTGAGTGAGAGATTTGATCCGATCTTGGCCTCCATTCTTGAAAGATTGAAAAGGTTGCTAAGGCCTTTTCTCCTTTCCATGTCATGCAGTTACAGTATTAAATGTCAGGGGAACTTAGTAACAGCTGATTAAGAGTAATCATCCTTCGGTTGTGATTGCATTTTGACTGAAAGATTGAGGACATTAAGAAGGTTAAAGATTATGTATAAACTATGACAAAAAGGTTGGTGACATTTCAGTGATATGAGAGGCATTAGAAGGTTAGAATCTTAGATAGTATAATCTGGAAAGAAACATATTCTACAGCAATTTTAAAACTAAATGGATGCCATTATGAGTACAAAGGCAACAAGGCGACTAACATCCCATGGTACTTCTGTATAGTTTCCCTCAAGTTAGGTGGCTTGTTGCTGCATGAGGTGCATTCTTTTTTAGGGTTTTGCATCTCCACATCTCCTAGTTGGAGTGGAAGCACAGAACGATCAGTAGAAGACATATTGGTAAAATAAATAGCAGAAGACAAAAAATTACTTGTGTTTTGTACATTATAAACAGTCTATGTAGGTTTACCACATGGATACTCCATCTTGCTCGAGCATGAACCTTATATGCTATAAAAAAAGAATTGAAATATGTTCACATCTATAGAAATGTCTGACTTGACGTTGTGTGTGGCAATATAAGCTGAAAATTTTGATACTTTTATCAGCACTTATCTTGGTGTTCAATCTTAAGATTCTCTCTAGATTCTTTCTATTATCGAGCATATTATGGGCAATCATCTCTTCTGTGTTTTCTGTTTCCAAATCCAGTCGCAAATGGAGCATTTTTTCTACTTTAAGCTGTGTGTCACAGCAACTTTTGTCATCTGTTTTCTATTTCCATTTTTGTCAGCTTTTTTCCTTCCTGCGATGAACTGATGCCTTTTTCCAGGTTACATAAGGAACTATGAAGTTTCTGATATTCATCGTGTTGGAAAGATCAATGTGGAACTGCAAGGACGAATAACTGACTGTCGGGCTCTTACATATAGGCAAGACTTAAAGGCTAAGTTTATTGAGAAGTATACAGAACGTGCACTTCCAACACGCCAGGTCAGTGCATATTGCTCATTTCCTTTGGGGTACTTTGTAGTTTTGTATAGTTTTGTTTTTTTCTAGGTTTTAGTAAACATCATTGACTGTAACCCTTGCATTCTTCCTTTTTGTCATTTTTCTTGCTACTATTTTCAGCCTGATTATGTCACCTGACACATCCGCCTTGTGAACTATTGCATTTGATAGCAGAGTATTCCTGCCTCCAAAGTGTTTAGATGGAGTAACTTGCAATAGTCATTTTCTGAAGTTCTGTTGTCATTTGCTCTTTGGCCCTTTCTTCTCTTAAAGAGTTAGTAAATGTACCTTTTTAGCATAACTGATATCCACGGATTATCAAAATATTGCTATATCTTGTAGTTAGTCTGTCGTTCTTGAGCATTATTGCTTTTAAAATTATTATTTCTATTTTCATTTTGTATATCTGCAGTGGGGATATGTTGTGATTACAACTCCTAATGGTATCTTGGATCACGAGGAAGCAATCAAACAAAATGTAGGTGGTCAGGTTCTCGGATACTTCTATTGAGATCAAGCAGGGGACTCTTATCATTTTGACGTCTTTGTGACAGGCATGTACCTTCAGTTTGTCAAGTGTAGATTATCTTCAAAGTTGTGGCAGATAAGAAATCTTCTACCATGACATTTGCTTGTTTCTTTCGGTTCTTGCTGATGGCTGTACTTAATTTTTGCCAAGCATTTTCCTTTCTTATTGTTTGCTTTGGTGATTACTGATTAGGTAAAATGGCCCCAGCTACATGAGAATCTGTTGCAAGTTTGTGTGTTCACTGTTCAGGAACATTCCTTGGAATGCTTTTCAGCATCTCTGATGCTTTGTCTACTATAATGATCTCTCCTTTCTTTGCCTTGACGAGTTTCTGCTTTTTGCGGTGCTCGGTGAAGAGCCTAACCCCAACTGTATGAAATGCTCGGCGAGGGAATTAATTGGCATGGACATGCATTATATACCTCGGAGTCTTTCAATAATTTCCTTGATAGGGTGGTGCTTCTCTAGTTACTGAAGAACCCGTTAACGTTCTTGTTATAATCGTAGGTCTTGGTGGTGGTGTTGCTGCTGTTTTTGAAATAAGACGGGCGTTTGACACTGAAGTGACACCATTCAAACTGGATCAACAAAAAGAGATGCAACAGCTGCCTGAATCTGGTTCTCGTTATCTAACTATTTCTTATCCATTTGGGATCTTAGTTTTATGCTTCCATTGTTAACTATTCTTCTTCGATTACTGAAGCTTGTAAAACATTAGTAACTTAATTGGTGTAGCTGTTTTGTCCATCTTTTGAATTTTCCTGAGATTTTTGTTTCTCTCTGTTAGACTTTTATAAAACTCGATTTTAACTGGTTCCCTTTTTTTGACATTTTAAAACAACAATGTGATTCGAAAACTGAATTAAAGTAGCACTGAGGCTAGGATCCGATGCAAACATTGAGACTGGGATAAAAGATGCAAAACAAGCGGCTCAGGCTTCACGCGGATGTTCACTTCAGGTGGCAATGTTAATTGCAGATGCCAACCAGGACTATTAGTTACCTTGGTATTTGCAGTCACTTGGTGGCAAAGGCATAGGAGTTGGGATGAAACTATAATGAAAATCTTTTTCGTTGTGTTATACGTCAACACGAACCTTTTGAAGTACGGATGCAAAGAGATAAGGTAACCACTAGTTGAGCAGCTCGGACATGACTCAAATAAAGCTCATCGCGAACCTGCACTCAAGAAGTCACGTCACTGACTCTCTTAACAAATGAGTTGGGATTGAATTTTTAGAATGACTACCTTTTTCTCTTTCAAGCATAGATTAAACAAGCTTGCTCGAGTTTAATTGACTGAAATTCATGTAACTCCAACTCGGCTCCTTTATAAGCTTGACTTGTTTGTGAACAAGTCCAGCTCGAGTCGAGCTTAATCAAGTAAGTTCAAACTGAACTCCAATTGGCTTGGCCTTTTGTATAGTGAGTCTACTTGTAATGGGTGATTCTCTTTGCTATTATTCATGTGCAAGGTTCTCATAAATGGAATTTGGGCAGCTAGAGAGGCCTTGAAATTATATGTTTTTTTTTTTTGGTGGTGTCAGCTAGTCAGGCGAGCCTTGCCAAGTTGAGTCGAGCTGATATGCTTGATATACTATCGAGCTCTAGCCCAATTTATTGAGTTTGACTTGAGCTCGACTCGGCTCATTTTAAAGCCTACAAAGAGAGTGAACTTTTGGCTGCTATATACTTGGTGAATGTTTGATTCATCATTTATGGAACACACCGAATAGCAAATCGACATTGCATGTGCATTCCATAGTTAGCAAACCCATTACTCAGCCTCGGATCGGCATTTGATCATGTTACAAGTCAACCAGTTGACTCATCGACTCTCTCAAGTATCCAAATAGCCATAATGTAAGTAATTGCAGCTGAATAGGCAGAGTTAGGGCTTAGTCAGGCCGAGTCAGGTTGAGTGGAGCTGAGCTAGGGGCGAGTCGGGTCAAACCTTGACTTGTGGCTGGATTTATTGGTGATTTGAGCTGACTCGGGCGATTCCCGAGCCAGCCCGGCTAGTTTGCCAATGATGGTGCATTTCACGGCGTTCTCTTTCTGCTGATGACTCAAACATGACCCTCAGGGGCTGCGTTACACTATGAATGGGATGATGAGAAATCAAATGTGCTCTATGGAGTCACTTGATGGTAGGACATAAACCCTGCTACAAAACAAAAGGTGTTTTAAGCTAGCCTGCCCCACAAACAAGGGCCACAAAGAACACTAAGCTGTTTTTTTTTTAATCATCCATTTGTAGTCTTTTTCAGTGTGTGTTTGAATGGTGGAGAAGAGCGTTTGGGACAGATGATTCTATCTAGTTTGTACTCTTCATCAGGTGGCTTTGGGCTGCACAATGATTTAAACCAACTCAGGTTTAACTTCAACTCCAGTTTAAATGTATACTCACAATGTTAAATGAGTCGAGTTCGAGTTATAAGAATTGGACTTGTTCAAGCTCAAATCTGCTTGACTACCTGGAATTGGTTTATCGTAGTTGAATTAGTTAAACAAGTTAACGAGTTAAAGGAGTTCATGAGTTAAAAAGAAACTAGATAGATTAACAAAAATTAGTTAAACGAGTTAAGCGAGTCGAGCTCGAGTTCAACGATTGAATAGTCGAGTCAAACTCAAGCTTGTGCTACATGTCATCTTCAAGGGTTTTCGAGTTCCAATTATTTTTATGTTTTTATTGTTCTCTCTCTATAGTTTAAACGTATACTCACAGCGTTAAATGAGTCGAGTTCGAGTTATAAGAATTGGACTTGTTCAAGCTCAAATCTGCTCGACTACCTGAAATTGGTTTATCGTAGTTGAATTAGTTAAACAAGTTAACGAGTTAAAGGAGTTTGCGAGTTAAAAAGAAGCTAGATAAATTAACAAAATGAGTTAAACGAGTTAAGCGAGTCGAGCTCGAGTTCAATGTTGTATAGTCGAGTCAAACTCAAGCTTGTTGTATGTCAAGATGAGCTCAAACTCAAGTTTTTTTAAGTCGAGTCGAGTTCAAGCTGGCTCAACCAAGGTCGCGATCTTGACCAAGTGCAGCCTCAAAGGCACAAATTTCCTTCCGTTTTTTGTGTGAGGGGTTGCTACCGAAATTGATTGTCCATTGTGTCCAACCATCAAAATGTCAATCAGGAAAGTTATAATATTGAAAAATGTGAACAGGGATATTTTTTTTTTTTTTTTTTGGCAAGATGTCAGTAGGTTGCTCTACAACTATAGCTTGTTGGGATTCATAGTATTTCGGGTCATAAAAAAATTGTGTTGTTAATCAAACTTTTCAATTGAACATTTGAGAGTTTCACTTAGGGGGGATGCTTTCACTGTTTCACTCCTTTTTTTTTTTACACAATTTTAAGTGAGTTATTCTAAGGGTGTGTGTTTTTGAGTTGTGAGGATTTTGAATTTGTACATTATGTGGCATGGGTTTTTTAAAGCAAATAAAATATATACACTAATATCCATGGTGCATCAAATTAAGGATCAAGATCGATTTGATATTGCGCTTAAGACATGTATTTGTGATGTTATTTGTATTGTTAGTCAAATATAAATTTGTCTATTCCTGTCAGAATATAAATATGAGACCGTATATGAGGTAATCATACACCGCATGTCTAAGTCTTCAAAATATATGCAACGATAAATAGGCTTATTATGAATACCACCATGAGTATTTTCAATTGATACGATCAATGTGAAGCTTAGAATATGTGAAATAACTTTAAAATTTGATAGCAAATTATAAATTTCGATAGTTCACTTGAGATTTCCCCGCTTGAAGGCTTTTTTGCCATCAAAACAATTATTAATTTTACTTACAACATATAATTGTTGCTTATAATACTAATTTTTTCAATCATACAATACATACAATGTAAAGCAAATGAGGTTCTTTTGTGGGATTGATCCTCCAAAAAACTGCACTGAGATTGAGACGCTTTGTCACTTACCAAACATACTTAGAACTACGAAACACGTATATTTGCGTATTTGATAGCTTCATATTTGAAATCTAAGGTGGATCTGAAATCTTTTTATGTAGGACCGAAAAGATTTCAAATATACGAGAATTTAAGCTTTAATATTTGAAGATTTGAAATCTAAGGTGGATCATCCTTTTTAGGTAGGACCAAAAAGATTTCAAATCTATGAGAATTTGAGATTTAATATTTGAAGTTGGAGAGAAGAGGGGTATCAATAATTTCAAATGCCGTTGGATTTCAAACCCAAGGTAAACAAACGGCCCTTCATCTCGATCCAAGGGTGACGTACCGTATCTCGTAACGGGTCAAACAGGACCCGATCCACATGGCAGGTCTGCCTATGGGTTAAGTATCACTGCTCTCGCTCGAGTGGCTTTTGTTTGTTCTGCAGGCTTTAGGGTTTGCGAGATTTAGGGTTTCTCTTAGGTCGCGCCCTCGCTCTATCTCTGTATCTCTCTCTGTTGATCCTTCTGTCTGTTGTTGCGGGTAAGATCTCTCTCTCCCTCTCCCTCTGAAACCCTAGAGGTGTCTCTCCGGAGTTTGTGCTTTAGAGCTCCTTCATTTGGCTTGGAAAATCACATTAATTTTTGTTTTCTTGTGTGGTGGCGAAGAATGGGGGAAGCAAGAGACAACGACAACTACCAGGAGGAGCTCATCGATTATGAGGAGGAAGAAGAGTTGGCTGCTGACGCCGTCGCCACCAAGGGCGCCGGAGAATCGGCGAAGAAGTACGGTTTCGGTTCCATGTCTCCGTAGTTCTTCTTTCTTCAGTGTTTTTTGGTTTTATGTTTTTACTGGGTCTTTTAGTCAGTTCTATTGCTCCCCGGTGCAGAAGGATTTCTCTTTCGATTTTTCCTGTTCGTTGTTTTTGTTGCTCGTTGCTTATTGATTTAGTTGGTAGATGTTTTATATTTACTTGTTTCAGCTGCATCTTCTACTTACTATTCATTGTGTGGGTTTTCTCTCTCTGACTGGTATCTAGTAATCGCTCCATTTTTTGGGTTTTCGGATTTTTAAATTACAGTTCCAACCTAAATAGTCGATGCAGTGATTTGTGGTGTTTGCATGATCTAATTTGAAATTGAATATAACAGCACGCCCACCAGTAATTTGGGAATCTCAGTACGCTTAGTTGGTAACTTTTGACTTGCAGTAGTAAGTAATAAAGTAAATGATGTCTGACGGTTTCTGGTTTTGTGATGCAGGGGTTATGTTGGCATCCATAGTTCAGGATTTCGAGACTTCCTTTTGAAACCAGAGCTTCTTCGAGCTATTGTAGATTGTGGGTTTGAACATCCTTCCGAAGGTTCGTCCTTCGTCTCCCTTCAGTATATGCACACGTTCATTTGTTTAGAAATATTTTGATGATTTCGTATCTTTAGCAAATATTGTGATTTGTCTATGTGCTGGAAAATATCTATTAATGTGTTCGTGAACTGCTTGTTGAATTGGAGTCATGGACGATTGACTAGGTATTGAACTCTTTGTTCAAGCAGGAATTACTAATATTGCCAGTCATCATTCTATACCTGAGATGGAATGAGTCTTTGAAAGTCATTTCATCTCCTTTTTGTCCAACCACTAACCTGATCCAACATGACTGATCCTGTAAAAAAGGACCTGTGAAGTCCGGTTTTTGTTTGTTTAAGATATTACAATCATTTAAGTTGAACTTTTGCATGTTCAATATGGTACGTCAACTTCTCTTGCTCTAATTTATTTGTCTGTTTAGTTTCCATGCATTATGCACTGGCTTTTTATTCGTCAGATACAGTTGGGTATACGAGGCAAAGCATTTTCTTAAGGGAGCAATGTTTGGATATTTTGTCCAAACAATTCAACAGCTGTAAAACGGGAACAATTAGTGGCCAACAAATTTTGTTTCCATAATGAGGGCATTCAAATTTGTTAGTACATGCTTGGTGTTGATGAAAAAACTATCTTCTAAAGTTTTGGACCTTTTATTATGTAGACCTAGCTCCAAAGAAATGGCTATGTGTCCTTTTAGATTTTGAATATTATGTTCACCTGGTGTTGAAAGTTTTTTTTCCCCTTAATTTCACATATTCAATTGAAGGGAAAAGGATGGTAATATTGATTTGCATTGCTGTCTGAATGTCATACAAGATTGATCAGGTTCTCTCTTTAATGACCCCGTAATCTGGGAAGTGTGAAACAACATTTGTCTTCAATGCCATGTCCAACCATAGCACTTCACCGTAAGCTATAACTGAAAACGATGTGTTGTACTGCCTTGTAAAGATTACTCATAAGAAACTTCTATGTGGAAACGGCAATTGAATATATCCGATTCTGGTGCCAAACAATTATCACTTCCTGCTCTTTTTTTTTTGTTCTTCGCTTTTCATGTGCACTGGGATTGTCTCCACATGGCATCCCTTACGATGGTCATGAGGTTTGAGATTGTAGCTACTTGTTTATGAACTTTATGTTACTGTTTACCTTGATGAGACGTTTTAACTTTTAAGATTTCAAAATTAAAATGAAAAGTGGTGCTACAATAAGAAAGTGATGCTTCACAGGACAACTATGATATGCATTTTTTGCTTGATGTTATATGTTCTGAAAACATTGTGCTGGAACCTTACTGTTTTAGCATTTAAGTCTTCTTTCTTTCTTGGGAAAGTCTTTCTTGGGAAAGTTTTACGGTATGCCGAATTTTTTGGTTCCAACAACTATGATTTGTCTGTATTCAAAGTTCAAACTATGTGTGATCGTACTGTCAAAACAGAGAAACTCAGAAAAAAGAATAGTATTGCATCACCATTCTTTTTGTGATACTGTCACAATATTATTGTGGTGCTACTCTGATGTTGTTGTGATATGTGACTATATTTTCGTTAAAACACATTTATAATACATTTTTAGTCTTAGCCGCTATTTTTGCTTTGTGTAACATTTTTAAAACTATGTTTTATCTTGATCAACGTTTTGTAAGCAAAATAGTCGAGAAGACGAGAACTCATAATTTCATAAAATTTTCTATTATGTTTTCTTTTTAGTTTTTGGAATTCCCGAGTTTTTTGTGAGACAAGATAACTTTCAAAAGAATAGCTGAGAAAAACCCCACCGGTGAAAAACTGCAGCTGATGGATTTTACTATAATTGATCTAGTGTCTGTTTCATGTCTTTTTATTTCCTGTATAAAATTCTAGTTTTTTGTTAAATGTTCATGAAAGTTGATATTCTTGTATGTCTTTGGGTATAATCAAATTTTGTATTCACCTTTTGTCAGTTCATTTTTTAAAATTTACGTCGCTGACACCATGTGTTTTAACATGCAGCTCCTACCCATTCATCGCTATTAACCATATTTTGTTGTGTTGTGCAGGTAATAAACTACTTCTGTACTCCTACTTCTGTAGGAGAAAATTGGTATGATAAATCTTTCAAATAAAAGGACCAAGAAGGACCCGAAGATTATTTTTTACTTACTGCGGATTTCCTTCCCTCATGTGGTTACCATCAGTGCAACACGAGTGCATCCCTCAGGCGATTCTAGGAATGGATGTTATCTGTCAAGCAAAGTCTGGGATGGGGAAAACTGCTGTCTTTGTTCTGTCAACCTTGCAGCAGATTGAGCCCGTTGCAGGTCAAGTTGCAGCACTTGTTTTATGCCATACGAGGGAGTTGGCTTACCAGGTCAGTGTTCATGTCTTTCGATTTCACTTCCTTTTTGTTTTCCTTCTATTTGCACAAGATATTTCTAAGATTTTATCATATGATGTGGATGACAACCATTCTTTTGTCATTTTCAGATCTGCAATGAGTTTGAAAGATTCAGCACATACTTGACAGATATTAAGGTGGCTGTATTTTATGGTGGTGTTAGCATCAAAATACACAAAGATCTACTGAAAAATGAGTGCCCACACATTGTTGTTGGCACGCCGGGGAGAATTTTGGCTCTGGCTAGGGATAGGGACCTCGCTTTGAAGAATGTGAGGCACTTCATTCTTGATGAATGTGACAAAATGCTCGAGTCACTTGGTACGATTGTTGCTTCTTTCATGTCACAATTTGTTAGCTTTTCTAAGTTCACAAATGACGAAACAACCTTTTCATGTTGTTTACCCCCTTTTTTGTGATTCTTTTCTTGCTTGTCAACTGTAGATATGCGGAGAGACGTGCAAGAGATCTTCAAAATGACCCCTCATGATAAACAAGTGATGATGTTTTCTGCAACACTCAGCAAAGAAATCCGCCCTGTTTGCAAGAAGTTTATGCAAGATGTAATGTTCTGTAGCAACTCTGCAAGAATACTTGGTTTCTTATTAATGTTTGCCAGATTTTCTGCAAGAGGTATTTAAGAACTATCAAATCTTGAGCCAGATAAATGGACATTTGGCCTCGTATGAGGATGTGTTCATGTCCAGTGGCTCTTTTGATTTTCCTTGGCAGCTCTAGTCAGACATTTATTTGCTTCCTTCTTGCTTGGCCTATTGAGTTTGAAAATTTATTTTATGGGTCAAGGAAGTTGGTCCATCTGTGGTTTAGTACTTGTTCATCTCAGAATATTTTGTGTTTCATTGGAATCTTCTGGAGTTATCCGCAAACTGGGAGGTTTTATCTGCCACAAACCTGGAATTGGGTTGGACATATTTTTGGTTGGAAAAACTGGTGACTGATTCATTTGGACTCTGGATTCAGTTGAGACTTGAGAAGCGTCTTTAACCTTGTTTCACCTGTGACATTTGTTCTCTTTCAGCCTATGGAAATTTATGTGGATGATGAAGCCAAGTTGACACTCCATGGTCTTGTTCAGGTGCTTCATTCTATAGTTATATTCCTGTTTTCTGTTAACAATTATCCTGCTTTTATGTGATAGGCAAAGGATTAAAAGACTGGGAGAGTTGGTGGGCTGGAGGGAGTTGTGGAAGATGGATATGCTTCTAATGCTTTCTAAACCATGTTTGTTTTTCAGCATTACATAAAGTTGAGTGAGTTGGAAAAGAACCGCAAGTTGAATGACCTCCTAGATGCGTTGGATTTCAATCAAGTTGTTATCTTTGTGAAAAGTGTTAGCAGAGCAGCTGAACTTAACAAATTGCTTGTGGAGTGCAATTTCCCTTCCATTTGCATTCATTCTGGCATGTCTCAGGAAGAGAGGTTTGAACTTTCATTTTATTCTATGCTTTGCACTTGGCTCCTTGGCATTGAACATTTGCTTACAAGCGTTGCAACCATGACTTTCTTAAACGTTCCTTTTACTAGTGGTAGTGGTTTGTTTACAAATTGATGAATAAATCTATACAGCTCCTTTGGACATGGCATTGGTGAATCTATTAATTCTATTTGTTTTTCTTCTTTATTATGTGCTTGAATTAGTAGTAGTTCTTACCTCTGTGGCAGATGTTTCACCTTCTCTTTTTATCTGTTAATGTGGGTTTTCTTGGGTTTCACTTTAAAAAAGGAAAATTTGGAAAGCCAGGCTCTTCTCTCATTCCTCTAGAAGCATCAATTTTGTACTGGTAACTTTTTTGTTGGTTGTGTGAAAGAGGTATGAAATCTTTATGAAGCCAACTCATCTAGTTTTCTTTGTTACTGGTTTTCAACTCACTCTGATGCTATGCCTTTTCTGAGTTGGCCTTTCTAATAGTAATATTTCGAGCAATGATTCCCCTTTTTTAGCAGATTGGGGTGTGCTCCTGTTTCATTTGTATCCTTTTTGCCTTATGTATTGTTTTTATTTTGATGTTTACTGTAAAAGCTTTGTTTTTTTTTTGTCATAGTGCATGTTTCACTCACTATTGTTCTTTAGCTGTTCATTTCATAGTGTGCTAATCTTTGTTTAATTAAATCATGGACTGGCTATGTAAGTCACCTGCCTGGTGGATAATGGACATTTGCATGCATTATGATGACCCTAATCCCTGCTGTTTCTCGGTTGCTTGGTTTATTTATGTAACTAGCATGAAACGTATTAGCTTTGGTGAATGGTATTAATTTTCTCGATCTATGATAGAGTTGTCCTTTCTGCAGATTGACGAGGTACAAAGGCTTCAAAGAAGGTCACAAAAGGATTCTTGTTGCGACTGATCTGGTTGGCAGGGGCATAGATATTGAGCGCGTGAACATTGTAATCAACTATGATATGCCTGACTCTGCAGACACATACCTACACAGGGTGAATTGGCTTACCTTCTTGTCCCTGTTGTTTGACTGATGAATGTACTGTTAGCCCGTTTCGTGCTCCAAGCTTACAGATCGTTTCTGTGTGCAGGTTGGCAGAGCTGGCCGGTTTGGCACAAAGGGTCTTGCAATCACTTTTGTATCCTCGGCCTCTGATTCTGATGTTCTAAATCAGGTTGGTTATGTTTTGCATGCATTTCACTGAATTTAATGGCATGCTATTGGCTTGTTTTTCTTGTGTGACCCTTGTTGCCTTTTTTGCAGGTCCAAGAAAGGTTTGAAGTAGATATAAAGGAGTTGCCAGAGGAAATCGATAGTTCAACATATAGTACGTTTCCATTTTTGACACCCTTCTGTTCTTCCACATTTCTCCATTTCTGTTCAACTGTTCAAACTGATGCTGAAAAAGCTGATAAAAGCGGTTGATATATTTTCCTTTTTTCTCTTCTAGTGAATCTAAGCACCTTTTTTTTATTTGGTGTGCACGTTGCAGTGCAATCGTGAAGGCAGAACTTGTTAAGGCTCGTTGCCCTCCTGCATGTAGCTGAGAAGGTTCGGTGCTGTTGCGATTGGGAAATCATCAATGTATTTATTATGCACACCCTGGAGCTCATTTGGTGACGGTGTAATCGACTTCTTAAGCAATAGCTCGTGTACTCTTAGGATTTTGTCAGATATCTACTTAGAGATATGCTTACCCTCTGACAGTCTGTAGAACACATTTCATGTGGATTAGCGCTTTTAGCATTGTGAGTTACATTTTCTCTTCAATTCTTAATTAGCCTGTGGCATTTGAAGTTAGACGATTCTTGCAGATGCTGTTTCTTTTTTTTTTTTGTGAAAGCGGCCAATGTTACAATGTGGTGGAGGATTGAAACCGTATGTGGGTCATGGCAGAGTTATAGTTGAAGATGGTCATGATGAAGCTAATTCGAACCGAATCTTGAATGTAGAGTCTCTTACAATGGCACCAGGTTAAATGGGTCTTGAGCTTTTCAAATTTGACCTGGTTTTTCCAGCGCCAGTTGTCTAGCATGTCTGGTGCTGGTTACCGTGCCTAGGTCTTTTGTAGAGGTGAGACCAATTACGTACTTTAAGTGCGCTGCCTTTGCAACTTCTTTGAACCTTTTTAGCCGATCTGAAGTAGGTCTGTTACGCAGCGCAACTCCTTCATAACGAATCTGAATCCTGGTTGGGTTGGAAGTCTAGTTTGAATCGAGAATCGACTGTAGTTGGGTTTAAATGATTTCTCCAGTTGGACCATTTAATCATCGTCAAACCATTAGTACATCGTAAGAAACACTTCCTTGGTTGGACGCATGCTTACGAAAATCCAGATGCATAGCGGCCACCAAGATTTATTTACTAATTTTACTATCCAGTAAGGTTAAAACAAGTTTGTATTGAAGCTGATTACCATGGTAGTTCAAGAAAGGGTGACACGAATCTGTAACATGGTAAAGACAGAATCATTGGAGAGCAAACCTATAAAAATCAAGGTTGACATCGATGCAAACGTATGTAATATTTGATCAGAACGACCTGCAGCCGACAGAGAAATCCAAAGATGCTCACCTAAAACCCCTAACCCCAACTACATTTCTGGTATAACACGGTTCAATTACAATGAGAAGTATGAAACCAAAAGTGAATCTCCCACCAAATGATTACATGCACCATGTCTTTAACAACGACATAGATGGTACATTCATCTGTTGTTAAATGGAAAGGAAGGATTTGGCAAATAACAAAAGGCCATTAGGCAAACATGCCTTATGGACAACACTTACTGAGGAAAGATCAACCACTCTGAGTCTTGTACTTTCAGAAACCTTTCAATAATGAACAACTCGAGCCTTGTACATGCAAATGTATGCCATGTGCCAGTCACCTATGGAGGATATCACAGGATGAAGTTAATTTAGATATAGATGGACAAACGAATAAAAGCAGGCATGAGATGGTAGCATTAGTAACATGAATGAGCTATGCAAAGAGCTCATTTTGAAGTCAACAGATAATCGCTTCAAGCTAAACCAACCACTCAGGTTCAAGTTTTACCTCCTCCAGAAAGTTTTGTGATGTCTTCCTCCTTTTGCAGGATCGGATTTTCATCATCGAATAGAATCCACTTCCCTACACCACAATAGAGCATAATTTTTACTCCGAGTAATCTAAACGAAACTAGGTATATCCAGCAACTACACATTCGAGTTGGGACTGACCATTTTCTTGTTTCACCCAAGCAACGTAGTGCCCTGAATCAGCACTCCTTCCCTTGTGAGTCAGAACAGCAACAAGGTCGTAGATTCCGGTTAAGTGCATTTCCTTCTTGGACGAGGTACCTGTTGAAGAGAAAAATTCACGGCCTCAGGTAATGCAAATTTGGTTCCCTTTGCAGAGTAATCTGAACATTATTGCATCAACAGAAACACTTCTTAAAAGTTATAGTTTTATTCAAAAGATTTATTTTAATAAAGAAAAGCATTTTCTGACTTCGTGGTTTATGCCAGGAATAAACAAGAAACTAGAAGACACCAAAACAAAGCAATCAATTAGCTAAAAGAATGTCGGAGTAACAAAGGTGGAATCAGCGGTGGAAATGGAAAAATCAGTTCCTTGATCATTATGTTCAACCAAACTATACAAATTAAAAAGTCAACAAAAAGGGGAAACTCTTGTTGAGAGTCCACAAAAAGCTTATTGCCCTAGGGGGTGAGACAGAAGAAAATTTATTAGGAGATTCAATTCTTTTGAAGAAAAGAAAAACCCAACAAGTCCTGCACTACTTTGATCAATTATGTCCGTCATATCTGGAATAAGCACATGGTAGGATCTAAAACCAGATAAAATTTTACAATTCATTGACATAATATAACATGACTAGCACAAAGACCTTGCAGAAGGCACATTACATTCTTGCAAATGAAAACTAGCATCAAGCATAACGAAGACATGGTGGTGCTATATGTTGCTTTTCCTCATTGCTTACAGAAGATACCTATACCTTCTTGATTAGCAGCTGCACTTGGATCACTTCTATCAGTTGAGGTTTCCTGAGAAAATGAAAAGAAAGTTGAAATCAAATTTTTCTGAAAAATTTGAAAATCCAAGCTTTCAGTATGGAGTCCATCATAAGGCAATCCATACCAGACCAAACTAGTGATGCATGGAACCATGACCAAACAACAGTTACGATAGATTCTTTATTGACACATGAACTGAGAACTTCAAACACACATCTTTAGATTCTTTGAATTGCATCTTTCTGCCGTTAAGACTAAAAAGCAAAACAATAAGACAAATGGAATACCCAAATCAACAACCAACACTAGAAAGACTAAAACTAAAAGATCTTATCTTACATTTAGAAATATGATTGTCAGACATTGGACCGGCGGTTACTCCATTTTTAGGAGAATGAAGTCAAAAGTGATTGGAAACTGACATGACCATTATCTCATTAAAGACAATTGATCCATCTAACAAAAATAATGGCTTTTAATAAGCTCTATGGGTAGATGCTACAGACATTGAGAGCTTACGTACATTTTCAACTGTCAGAAGATTTGAACTATGTTAAAACAAGCTTGAAAAAGAAAAGACAAATCTGAACACCTTGTTATGCAATCACTAGGACAAAATGGCTGCCTGCTCCATGTTCACAAGCCATTCAACTCAAAACATCTCCCAAGGCCAATCAGTCAACTAGCTCCTAACTTTGTAGTTCAAAACTTCAAAGATAAACGTGCCCCTTGAAAAGTTCAAATATATCATGTGATTTCCTCCCCAGATAAGGAAATTTTTGAAGAAGATTTCTAACTTTCTCGATTATAAACCATTATAAAGACAATTTGGGGTATCCTACAACCTTCTCCAAGGAGAAAAAAAAAAGGAAAAGGAAAAAGGGAAAAGCTTTGACCTCCAATGATGCATCTCAAAATTGTTTGCTGCATTATGTTGAAACTAAAACAAGCTTCTGTAACTAGCTACCATTTCTTAAAATGTGAGTTTAATATTTAAAGAAAACTTAGTCTGGCATGCCAATTTATCTCCCAAATTAGCACATATAAGAGCAAACACAATTGTACCTCCTTTACCACGTTGACATCTTTTTCTTCTGAAGAATTGCTCTTATTAGCTTTCAACCCAAGCTTTGCACCTTCTTCATCTCTTAGGATCTAAATAACACACATCATATTCATTAGTGAAGCTAGATACAAGTCGCGATTGTTTCAATATCTTGGCATGCTCTCATTCTTCAAGCTTTAATATACTGAAACATTCTTGATAAATTTCCTCAGAAGACTACAGCACCATACTACCATTAAAAATGAAATTTTAGGACCAAACATGTTTGTGGACTTAAATCCGCTCCATATTAATCAGTAAAAGATTAAACATTTCAAACATTGAACTAATGGTTATGAACTCATGCCTTGGTTGGGTACCACATTCAGGCTTCATAAAATTATGTACGCATATGATGTTCATGTTCTCATTGAACCACACCTGTCGAGGAGTTTGCAGCTTTTGTCGAAGGCTATCTGAACAAAAATCAAATACATCTAGCTCCAAGGGATAATCAACTTTCTGCAACAAACAAATCAGAAAAGAAAAATAGCCATGCACTATGTTAAACATGAAAAGTAATAAATGGGTTTTATCAGAACTGCTTTACTGGATGAATAATGTATTCTGGCTACTAGGAAGACCTTACTCGCAAAATCTTTGCTTTCTGATTGGTTCCTCTTTTCCAGAAAAAGCGTACAAATTGAATGGTTAGATATCTACAAAACAACAATTGGATGCATGACTTTTCTATTCAATATGGTGAAAAACAAATTAAAATGCAGAACAAGTAATCACTTGCCTAGGCAAATCATCTATACATGATTCTTTAAGATAAACTGCAGTACGCCCCAATGCAGGAGAAGCCTTCTCTAGTTCTGACCTGAGACCCTGAACAGAATACAAAGACTTTCATTATTCTATGGTATTTAGAGAAAATATTCAAATACAGAGTTGCTGGTTGACATTCAGAGACGAGTTTCCTGGGATGCAAGAGAAACAGATGTACAGAGGACTGTTGATAAATGGAGAGATGCTAAACAAGTAGACCTTGTCCCAGAATAAGACCAAGACAGACATCAATAAACAGTAAAAAGAAGCTCTATGTACAGAACCTTCCCAAATAGAAGAAGAGCAATCTATGCTATTCCATTTACAATTAAATTTTCAATTCTACCTACAAGTGGTGCAGCTGCCAGAGGTATACATTATAGATTAACTCAGAATAAAAACAAAAATGGCACTACCAACAGGTCAATGCTTATCAGCAACCTTGTAACTACATGAAACTCATAGCAGATACATATCTAACACAATAAATTAGTGCAATTCTCCTTAAAGCTTTTGGTTAAATTCTCTTTAAAAGGCATATTTTAGGTTTCCTGCATCTGACCAGACACAAAGTAGGAATCCCCCTAACCCCAACTCTTTTCTCAAACTTTCAGCCATCACCAAGGAACACTAGAAAAACTTTACCAATTATCAGTGTTTGATTATAGATGCACCAACAAGTGAAGTTTCACCTGTTCAGTACACTCCAAAATCAATTTTTATCTATCAAAATCCACCTAAGAGTTTCATTCTTTCTGAACATATAGAGCAACTATAGATCAGACCACTTTAAATCTCTCCTACCTTTCGAAGACCACCTAAAGGTCCCTTCTTTCTCAACATATAGAGCAACTATAGATCAGCAAAAGCTCCACTAAAATGCAATATACATTTTAACCTTTAGCAGAACCAAGGATAACCTAGAAAAATATCCTTGACATTACTGTGATCTTCCTTATCATATATGCGACTCACACTGCATTTAGGGAGAGTCATCATACAGTAGCAATTTTGACAGTTTTCTCAAGTCCTTATTCCGAGTCATCCATGTCAGCAAACCCATAAATCATCTTGTTTCTAAGAACATTTATGGATCATACTGAAAACACTAGAAAAAGCAAAATTTCATTGGTTCATAATTCAAACCATCACCAAACCGAAGTCTGTCGGTCTTTAATTGGAAGAAAAGACATGGCTCTCCAATAATAGATTTAATTTAAACATGTACCCATATTGACTGTAAAAGTCTTTCCACATGAGAAAATGCTTGGAAAAAAAACAAAACAAAACAAAGATCGTCTCATCATTCATGTATGTGCTTGCATTGTCAAAATATTTCTAAGAAAGTGACAACTATTTGCGAAAGACTCTTACATGCTTTAAGCCTTCATGCAAATGGTTCACTTCCTGTGATATGTGACATTTGAGGGAGTATACTGACTCTTTCTCTGAACTTTCTTCACCACTTTCTTGGCAATGGACCCTAAAGATAGAAAAATTCAACAAGGCAATAAGGCAAGATGATCAACATATTCAAGCTCATAAGACAAGAAACAAAGGAACATAAGAACATGTTGGTGCTACAGCAGATCAGAAGTCATTAGTCTCGCCTTGCAGGAACTCAAATTGCAGGTATGACATTTATTTACATGAGTTTTCTTGTTTTCTGTTTCTCACTCTTCAGGTGCAACCAAAGTTCCACTTTCACATGAATTCTGGTGATTTATCATTGAAAATGGGAAAATATTTAATATCAGATACACACAACCCATAGCTGATGCATAATTGAAAACTAAGAACTTCTCGCTCCTTATATAGCCATTACAGTAACCAGACCAGATGCACAGAGAGCTGCAGTATCATTCTGGTCTAGGAATCCAAATAACCATGTACTCACAATAATATATTTTCCTGACCTAGATGTAATAACTAATAAATTCTAACAGGTGGCCCACAGAGATACAAAATTTGTCAAGAAGAGAAACACCACATGATCTAGTCAATTCTAAAGATGTTGTTTGTGTGTGTTTGTTGCTACATGCCACATGTATCATGATTCACATGCCATTAATTTGTAAAAAACAGTACTAAGTACCAACTTAAGGTCTAAAAAACTTTTATTAATCGAGACTCAAGAGAAAAAACCAAAAATTAGAATTATACCAGCGATAGCATCATCACATTGCAGGAAACAGTTAAATTCTAGTGTCAAGAAAAAAGAGGCAAGCTAACCATTATAAACCCTTTCACGGCGTATGTGACTGCATTTCTTATTTGTTTTCGATATTAAGCATTGTTGAGATGAATGCTGAGGAAGAAAATGGAGAAGGAAAAAGAACACAAAGAACACAATGGACATATGATCACAGAAAATTAACAGAGTCACAAGATACGGATGGGGCTGGAAAATAAAGGAATACAACATTCATGGAAGAAGGGAAGGCTAAAGCTATAGCAACATTTTAATGCTACTGAACAGTGTAAGCTACAATGTGTAGAACAAGGGACCTGGATGATTGTAAGGAAGAAACGTCAAACACAAAGATAGTAAAATTCATGGAGGCGTATTTGGCGAGAAAAAAGTATCAAGAGCCAAAGGTCTAAGAAAAATAAAACACATACTTGACAGGCTAAATATATATTTTAAGATGTTATTCACCACTTCAGCACCCCCAGTTATTTATTGATATCTTACACCATTCTGCTTGTATTATTACATTGCATTAGAATGATGCTGTAATTTTAGTCTTTCTTGTTGAATTAGATCTGTCAATATCATTATATTAAACCAACAGTAGGTTCTGCTAGTAGGTGTTAGAAGAAAATGAAAATCTTTCTACAAGTATTTAGTTATGCTAAAACAATATACATGTAAATGTTTTCTCTCTTAACAAGTACATGATAACTAGAATTACAAGCTATGCAATGAAAACTACAATATGCACACTGGAGGCTTGTAAATTACAAGGATAATAACCATGAATGCTGAAAAATGATTCTGCAACTGATTTTATGGACGATAATGTAGTAATGTACAAGAAACAAAAAATATAAAACTAGCAATTCTGAATTTCCAGCAAAATCTGATATCCAGATAATCATTTTAAGTTTTTAACAGTATACTAGTCAAGCACACTCACCTGCTGACAAGTTCAGTTCCAAATAGGGACTTCACAGTCTCATTTTCTCTGTATCCAACATAAAAACCAGTTAGCGTTTGGATCATATCAAACTTAACAGACCTAGAGCTAAGAGAAAACAAAAAGAGACATAATCTGTCAGCGAGCAAGCCGAAGTTGAAAATTGCCTAAGCATATACATATATCTATATAGAGGAGCTGAAATCCTCTGGCCATCTTGAGATCCATCTAATTGTGGTTGCCTGTTGCATTGCACCAAACAGATGTGATTAAACACAACGCTAATAGAATGCATCAATTAGTGTGCTTTGAGAGGCCGAAGGATTTCTCTACCAAACTCAAATGGAGAATCCACAAATCCTATATATATATATATATATATATATATATATATATATATATATATATAGTCATTCAACCATGACTCTGATTTGAAGTGACATATTGGGATATCAAATGAGGGCCATCCATCTTTTTGATTGGATGGCCCCCATTTGACTTCCTTTTTACTCTTTTTTTTAGTGATCTGCGTGGGGAGGGAAAATGGTAATCTTTCTGTTTCTTCCTTGCCACCAGCGTCACCCAGGCCACCGGTGCCGCCCAACGGCCATCCAGCGGTGCTGGCTAAGGGTTTTGGTGCTGCCATCGGGCACCTCTCCACGTTCGTTCGCCCTCCTCTCCCAGGCACCGCCTGATGGCAGGGGAAGGAAACCCCCTCCCCCACCCATGACAAAACGTGGGGGAGGATGGGGGGACGGGGGTTTCCTTCCCCTGCCTTGCGCCCACCCTCCTCTACAAAAAGGAAGTTAAATGGGGGCCTTCTGATAAAAAAGTTGGATGACCCTCATTTCATATCTCCCTCTCTCTCTCTCTCTCTCTCTCTTATATATATATATATAAGCTACATTCTCATTTGATCACATCACCTATTCGATTCCAAACTCAAGATACCCAAAGGTAACTCAAGTGGTGAAAAAGATATAAATTTACTAGGAACAGCCACTTTTGGAGAAAAAGATATTGTGAGAAGTGAGAACAACCTGACTGACAATTGCGGCAAACCAAGTTTTACTATGATTACCTTAAAAAAATTGTAATAAATTCAAAAAATTACAATAGTAGTAGGAAATTTAACAAAAGATTTGCTATTTTATTTGTTTTAACTTTTAAACATATAAATTTTCTGAATCTTTTGCTCCCTCAAAATTGTTCAATCATTCAACTCAACATTCCACAGAAACCTTCAAAACTGGTATCTTATTTTCTTTCAAAATCACCTTGTTCTTGATGTTTTGAAATATCTAAGGTTCAAAAGACCACCCCAGAAAAAATCTCGCAGAAGATCCAACTAAGAAGCTCCAACGACAAGGCCACTATGGTTAGGAGAACAGACGATGGTACAGTTAATGCTTGATTAAATTGAGCCTATGTGGTGGGCCCCACCCCAAATGCGGCACAGTTGATTTAGATGAAACTGCATAACAAACCATGCCATCCGGAGATTGGCGAGATCATGGCTCTTGGTGAATTTGCTACAACCAATGGATTTGCACAAACAAAACATTTTACTGTCTATACTTTAAGAACTAAAGCATGTTTCAATGTGCATTCATACAATCAATTTAAGTGCCTTAGGTTGCCAATAACAAGCTACATGGTATTGAAAAGTTTCAAGGGGAAATCTGGCGAACATATTTCACAGGTTAGATTTTAGAAGCCATGGATAATAATGGAAACCTTCAAATGACTAGCCATTCTTAGTTTGATAGCATTAACATTTTTATTTACATAATTATATATCTAAGTAGAAACAAACACCAGGCACATATCCAATAGCTGCATGCCATATAAACAACCAGAATCTTAAGGAAAATTATAATCTGGTATCATGACAACGGGCAGCTTCCACATTACAACCCACGTAATTCAGAAGAAAACACTTCTGAGTTACAATTCAAATATACCTTGCTTCTGGTTCTTTAATAGACTGAGAAAGAAGATAGAGAAGTTGGGACCAACATTCCTCCGCGTCCTAAAACATTGATGAAAACAGTCAAGGTCATCCTGTGAAAACCCAAGTGAAAGAATATGTGACCAGTCAATAGAACAAGAACCTGTTGCATGTAAAAGCCATTATGTTGCTGACCAAATTGAGGAAATTTTTTCCGCAAAACCTGCATAAGAAAAACAAACAATCATGATTAAAGAACAAGTATCAAAATATTACAAATAAGAAAAACAGAAAGTAACAAATGAAGGCAGAGTAACAGTATTCCTGGTCATAAGTGAAATGTCTACCAAGGACAGTCAATGCCTGCAGTGAGCTAATAAACTCAACACATACTAGCTGCAGTAGAAAATAGAGAGAACTTGTTTTCTTAGGATGCCCATTTCTTTTGCAAGAAAACAACTAAAAAGTAAAGAACAAGAACAACCAATATTTGAAACTTAAGATTTTGGAAAGGTAATGCTTGTTTGATCAGGTTGCATGCTTAAGCAGTCAATAAAGAAAAAGAACCGCACTACAGTTTTTTGTCTAAGTGAGAAATATCATGATTTTGAATAGGCTACTGACCATCCAAAACTGCATAGGTGCAACAGGTTTGACACTTCGGTCAAGCTCACCAAATAAATCTCGTGTAGCTACAGTTAGAAGATGAGAGGAAGGATCTAAGTCGTTGCTCCTTCCTGAATTTGAATACCTGATTGAAAAGAAAACCGTAATCAGCACCATAATAAAAAGATTATCAGTTTTTGCAAGAAAAAATCTTCAAAGAGAACTCACTTTAGCAAAGCTGACTTTAGCTCTGGAACTGAATGCAAGCACTGCAATGTTGAGTTCATGTAGCAGGTATTCCCAAGATTATAAAGACCGGCAGTGTGACCCTTTGAAACAGAAAGCCAATATTCAAAGCTCGTAAGCAAATGCTGTCTGTGATTAAAGAAGTTTTTTTAACTCAATCTCACTTGGAGCATCTAAAACGGACAGATCAGTAAGCTAGAATACCCTAAGCAGTTTCTCAGGGTCAGCAATGAGTTAATTCAATTGGCATGACACAAACATCATCGGAATAAAATGCACAATCCTCTCTGCTACAACAATTATCAGTATCACTCACCACAGCCACAACTTGTTGGTCTTCTGGGAGGTCTTCCATGAAGACTGTGTTTTTTTCTGGGGCTTTCACAGCTTCCTCAGCAGTGCCCATCATCATCAACTTTTGGCCCTATTTAGGGCAGAATATATTCAAATTGAGAGAGAGAGAGAGAGAGAGAGAGAGAGAGAGAGAGGGTGTGGAAATGTCAAACTAAGTAAACTAGCAAGTATAGACAAAGAAGTAATACCTCTTTTACACCCAAAGTATTCCAATCAGCATCGTCCTACATCAGTGATACATGAAGTAACAAACAGAACTATGTCAAGTTAGAAAGATCCTGGTTGAAAAAGACAAAAGAAAATGAAAATTTGTCACCCCACACACCTTTAGTAATCCACCTTTGACCATTATCTTTTGTCTTTCAGGGGGCACTCCAGTTAAATCATACAACTGGCACTTAAAAACGTAAGGAGGCTGGGTTGTATCAATTTCAACAGCTGGAAATAGTTCCTTTTGCCATTTCACACTCACTGAGAAACAAATAACATAAAAATAAGGGATAACACAAGGCATACTCAATTAGGGACACAAACACACACACACAAAGGGAACCCACATACTTCCACCAAGAAAGAATTCAATCGTGCAAGCATAAGAACAGCCTAAAAGCATGGAAAATTATCTTTACAATAGTATTATAAGCAGGGATAAGAGAGAACGCCTTGGTTTAGTTGTATGCAGCATGAGATTATGTGAGCTAAAGGAAGTACACTAGCTGCCTAGTTGATTGAAACCTGTTTAGAATTTTCAAAACTATCCATAGATTTCAAGCATGCTATACTAGCACAAAAGACACTTTTGACACAGTCTTTATGCTGGCAGTGCTAGAAAATAAATATGGAACACAAACTATAGCTTAAACAAGCAGAAATATAGTCATGAGCAAAGCAGAATCGTTTGGGTAATCAGCATTAAGCATATTTTTCTCCTTGAATCTTTGGACTATCAAGGGGTATGACTACACCTTACCAAACCAAAGGCAATGACTCTGACTGGACAAGTTCCCAGACAAATACATGATGTCACATTCTGGCAGTCATTGAGCAATGAACAATAAGATCCATTACCTACAGATACAGAGACACTTGCCATAATTCACAGGCTTCTTTAGTTTATGCCTTATAGCACAAGCTAAAGGTAGACGCATGAATAAATTTCCCTGTCAAATTAAGGGAAAAGCAGCACCCCTAACTTGCTTAAACTATAATAACAAAGAACAAAATTAAAATTTCAGGAAAAGCACAAATTTCGTGGTTTAGGTTCATGCTACTTTGATAAAAGCCTTCAACATGCCTTACACTATGCATCCTCTTCCCTGTTACTGGATCGCCAACTATACTTGCACGTCAGAACATCAGTGCACAATCCTCTTTTACAAGGGCAAATTGTGAAGTTGAAGCTAAGTATGACTCTGATAAATAGATATATCCGTCGCAATAAAAAGAAAAAAACAAGTCTTCATTGGCTTGAAAGAGTTCCTAACTGGCCACGAGAGAGCACGAGCTCATAATCAGCTACCTCTATAAAAAATCCCCATACAGGGAGTTTGAAAGTTATGTCCTTTAGATTGAACCTGACATTTAGTTACACCCACAAAAGAGATTTACATACCGAAATATTATGCATATCATATGCCTTAATATTGGTAAATGGTACATCACAAGGCTTTGCTACCCCCAAAGAACACAAATTCCAGAAAGAAAATACAAGCCTCATCATGAATGCAGGCAACAAAAACCAGGTCTACCAACGCAACTTCAATAGCCAATCAAGCAAAACCCGAAAATTACTGAGAAAGACACCGACAACATGAATCCCAACATAAACAAACGACTGGCTCTCGGACTACATTCGCAGAATGCCAACATCAACATTAGGAGATATCCCGCTTTCTATGTTCAGAGCTTACCAAACAAAATCGTCAACTATTCATGGTCTTGAAAGACACCACCATAAAATTTGACACGAAAGTGAGAAATCCAATTATCAGAATGCTCAGAGATTACCTGTCGGCATGACGGTCAATGCGGTTGCTCCCCTTCCCTCGCCTTTTTCCTTCACAACGGTCGATCCCCAAGACGAGAAAATGATTGTTTCCTGTGGAAGGGAAAAGAATCCGGGAGGAACAATGTGAAAGGCTTCGTATAAATAAAGAAAGAGAGAGCGAGCGAGACAGAGAGGAGAGGGACGCTGCCTGGTTTCTTCGAAGGTCCACCTACTTCTTCCTGTTAACCATTTCCTGACGCAAGGAAGTACGCAAGAGTCAAGATAAGTTCTTGATAGAACGTAATTTTGGTAATTAAATTAAAAAAGTATTTTCGTTCACAGGTGGCAGATAAATAGAGAAAGTGCTTTCTCTTGAAATCTTACAGATGGTCGGGGACAGCAGAGCCATGGTCGAAGCTTTGGTTCGTAAGGCACGGAACCTGCGTGGTTGTTTGATTTGAAGAGATCATTAGGGCTTGAAGCCGCCGGATGACGGCCCTAGCGAGTCCGAACCAACTTCTGGTTGTGGTCAATGGGCTGTGAACCGACTTGGCTCGGTCGAGCCTGGGCTTGGGCTATGATTCCCATGGCTTTCATACGACTTGAGATGTTTGCTTAAAGATATTTATAACAAAATATAGCTATGTCAACATTTTTATGAATACTAACTTATTATATAATAGTGCTCAACGAAATTACGGAGTTTGGCTTTTGTTTTCAAGTGTATATAATATCCCAGTTCGCATATCATTCCTTTGCTTTTTTTGTTTCCTTTTTCATAATCGTCTTCTCCGATACAAAATTGTTGGATTCTAAGGAGGGAAATAAATTTGAAATACATGAGACCAGTTGTGCGTGTGTGAGAGAGAGAAACATTTGCCAATAGTTTTCATTTTTTATTTCATGCATTTCATCATTAATTTTTGGGTGAGTAAGAGGCTAATCTTACCACCGAGTGAAGACCGAACCTACGTTACAATGGTACGGGTACGGGTACGATATTTTTTAAAATTAGGGTATGGGTACGGTGACTATTATATATAATTAATTCAAAAAAATAGTTATTATATATAATTAAACCATAATTATTATATATAATTAAACCACAAATAACTTAAAATCATGATTTTTTTAAGTTATAATGAGACTTCTTATGTTAAAGTAAAAAAAAATAAAAAAAAATCAAAAACAAGTAAATTTTTTGAGTTATTTGTGTTATAATGATGTTTGGATCTGGATCTGACCCGGATCCAGATCCAAGACATACCAGATCGTACCGCCGTACCGGTACCCGTAACCCCGTACCAACTGTGACTTAGGACCGAACCCACTCTCTTCTCTTTTCCCTTCATCCCCTAAGGTCTATGGTTGTTGCTTTGTGGTGCTTCGAGGAAGGTGCGCTGCTGTGTACTAATTACATATTGGTGCCATCATTTTGCATCACAGAGAGTAAACGCCAAAGGACTGACCGCCTACTAGCCCTCGCCCATACCGTTGCACCAACTCCCTCTGGATGCATTTCATCCAGCATTTTGAATAGTAAGTTTCTAACAAGAGACCGATGTCAAGGCCATAGGTCATGTCTTAATCTTACTATTTTACATCATAATTAACTTTTTCATAGACTTGCCCTCATAAAACATGTCATTTTCAGGTGAGCAGGGAAGGCATTGAAGGTTGAAGCCCTTACTAAATCACTCGCTCCTTAGAATACAAGGCATGCTTTCGGTGTCTCAAGGTCCACACAAACATAATAAAAATTGAAAAGAAGTTCACGATGAACATTGCTGGGTACTATCGAAGGCCGGGGTCGCTAGGGTTTATGTTCTTGAAAAAAATGAGGCCAAAATCAGGTCACGTAATTAATTAAAACAGATTGCCAAATTTTGTAAAAGAATCACACAATTACGAGACATGATAAAAGAAATTCCGATTAAAAAGATCAATCTAAGGCAAAAGAAATTGACTTGAGAAATTAATAGAACCACAAAAAAGGATTTAAAAGGAAAATAATGCGCAAACATCGGTTTCAATGTTGACACAAATCTATGGGAAGACAAGAAAATGCACTTAGAGGCGTGTTTGAATTGAATCTGGTCAATATGGTGATCCGCTGATTCAAAAAAGGAAAATTAATAAAAAAAAAAGTATAACGCATTTATTTTGAATCCTTTTTAGTCCTGGATCTGTTGTAGCTTTCTTCCCCTAGATAATTTATTATCTGACATACTCGTAATTACCAATTAACTTAATTACTTAAAATATTGGGACAATCAATGGTACATATGACTTTATCAATATCTTTTATGTATCAGTATGTAATGCGCATTATTTATATCCTCAATATCTTTTATCATTTCAGTATCCTACCAGATTAAGACATTAGATATTACTTAGTTTCCATAATAAATATTTATGAGTTAATTGCACTTAAACAGAACTAATCCAACTACTACAGGCATAATCTTTTAAAAAGTTTTCTCATAAGTTATAGATGCATTGTATGACTACCCAGATCTCGAAGCAGTTCTGGCTTCTCGGACGAGCAGTGGATTCCCTCCCGCTCACCCAAAAAAAAAATGCATACATAACATCTTAGAAGAACTAAAGAACAAATTAGCTATTCTTTCGTAAAGATTTATGAGTTATTAAATCTAATTGACCCACATAAAATTAACCGGCCAACAACATACGTTTTAGGTTTTGAAATTGGGTCAAGGTTATAGAATTAAGAATCTGCGCCAAACCTTGAAATATTATTTTTTAAGATATAAATTTACAAAATTTATGGAATTATATGGTTCCAAACTAAATTGATGCTTTCATTTCCATTTCTAGCAGCTCCATTTAATTTCATTGCCATGTATATATATATATATTCTTGTTTCAGATGATATGTCAGTACTTGGAGCGGGTCTGTTGGCATAAATAGGCCCACACAACCCTTCTATTCAAACCGATGGGTCGGTTTCAGATCTGATTTGGATAAGGGTGCTTGATGGTTAATCCAGAGATCCAAGAATATGGATTTCTAGGATGTTTAGTCATGCAAGTTTTTTTTATTTGCATTATCATGAAGATTAACTCGAAATTTGACGGCAACTAGGAGCCATACGGAGTAAAACCAACTTCATTTGTCAGCCTGTTGAAAGAAATACCGATCCAAATCACCTTGCCTCGTAAGAAAAATACTATCACTGAGCTCACCAGCTATACTTAGATCTCCATCAGACATCTTGATGCATGGCAGAACCAGAGGGACCTAGTAGATCCTGTGAAGAGCACAGGTTCGATGAAAGCGCCAGTGAAGAGCTCCAACGAGAGCCTATGTCACCATAGTGCATGGTGCGGGTGCCCAGGGGTGGAGCCAGGATTTTCTTTAGGGGCGGGCCGGCAGTCCGACCTCTCGACCCGGGTAGGGCCAAACTGAATTCTAATACAAAAAATATATTATGCAATTAAAAAATATTATTTTTTTCAATGTGAAAAAAAAAATTCGTTGGCTGGGGTGGGGCCATGGCCTAGGCGGGCCGGCCCCTCCGCCCCTGCCGGTGCCGGAACGGCACATCCCAAAAAATTTAGGTGCGGCGAGGGTATTTTATTATTATTATTATTTTTAATTTATTATATATATAATAAAATAAACATATTATTAAAAATTTATTATTAATGTATATAACATACTTGAATAATTGTATTGCATAGGAAAATATCAAAACAACATACATTATATAAATAATTTAGTAGTATGACATTCTAACTGGGCTCGGGTGTAGGTCGAAGCCGCACCCATGTCCGGTGTGCACCCGACTCGATGCGGACTCCTGTGCGGCAGTAAAATAAAAGGGTCCGGTGACTTAGACAAGAACTTATGTGCAAGTCGAAGCTCAAGACCGGAAGAAGTACACCTGAAGAGGTCAAGGCGGCACAGGTTCAGCCCTTCTCGGGCTTAGTTTAGTCATTTTAGATCCAATCATGATGTTGGGACCCATTATTATTTTTCAGATCCAATTTCATCTTATCGATCCATTATCTCTCGTTTGATTGGATGGAGGTATAAATACCTCGGTTGGGTGATTAGTTTTTTTTTTTTCTTGGTTTTGAGAGAATTAAAAAAATCCAACTTGAGTTAGACGAAAGTTTCACTTTGTTTGTGATCACAACTTTGTTTATTGTAGATCGATTAAAGTTCGTTGATTTGTTAATATCAATGGTACATATGACTTTATTAAGAGGTGCACGAGTTGCAGATGAGAGATGTAGGTTTAAGTACAAATCACTGAGCTGGGTGTGCTATATAGACAGGGGCCGAGGGCTGTGGCCCCACCTCAATTTTTTTTTTTAAATTTAATTGTAAATTTTAAAAAATTTTACTTGTCCTATATAAAAATTTCAAAAAATGATATTTCGGTTCATGTCAAAATTTAGAAACTTTAATTCGGCCCATTTATGAAAAAATTCTGGCTCCACCCTTGTGTATAGATTTCTTACGTATGATGTCCATGGTAGAGAGATGTCTCCATTGATTCAAACACAAGTAAAACAATTCTAAACTTTTGCGTTAGATTAACACGGATTATCCATAGCTTATCTATATTTTCAGTTGCATACAGAGATGCCAAAGATCCTATGATCGGATTCAAATTGAATCTACCTTTTACTATATTTGATTCACTGGATGTTTACAAATATATGTGGATTCAAATTCAAATTTAACATGAAAATGAAGCAAACTCTTACAATCTGAATCTGATCAGAACCGAACTTTGCATTTACATCCGAACCCAAATTTTAGATACACAACCAAATATGAATCACATTATATGATATGTTAAGAAAAGACTAAGAAAATACATGAATATTGGAAACAGGGTACTTATTTCAAGCAGAATCCAATTTCAAATCCTTGTTCGATTGGATATTTGTGCAAAATCCAATTATATGTTAAGTATCTAAAACTTTTGATAATATATGCATCCACGAACATTTTTTGACATGTCCTAACGAAGTTATATGCATCAAATGAACAAGGAGTTTGCCAAGCCCAATGGATCAAAAGGCGTAACTTGGTATCACATTGTCTACCTAGCACAGAAATTTGGTTTAAAAACTGAATAGTCTGTGTGTTGTATGCAGAGGCAGAAACAGGTATGAGCATGGTGGGGGCGATTGCCCACACAAGCCCACAAAAAATGTTTATTTTCATATTGAAACTTCATGACAGTCTTTCTCATTTACATACAGGTACCCCTTAAAAATTCAAAATTATACAACTAATGCCCCTTAACTAGAATTTCCTGTACTCTTCCCTGATTATAAAGCCTTCTACAGGCATACGGAATTATTGCCCTCCTTCAATCCTTCAACTCCTAAGGTCCTAGCCTATAAGGAAGCCATGAATCTGATGATATACAGTAAATCATTAGCATGTGTGCTGCGTTTGCAGTAGTGCAAGCACAACACCTGCTGTGTTAGCGTGATGGAGGAAAGACAGATGCACATGGCGGGAGGTGGCGGCCACCTTGGCCTTACATGATGAGCTTTCATGGCAACCACCATGGCAGCAGCAAGCTGCTGCTTATATGTAAAAGCAACGTTTGGTGATTGCTCTGCCAAGTGGTGGGGGCAAGCGCCGACCTTAGTTTAACTTCAATTGGTGGGAGTCGATCGCATTCATGAGAAATTTGCATCCTGGATGTCGACTTACCACCTCCGTTGTGACGATTAATGTAGCGATGATCACAAGAAAATTAGCAAATTGTTGCCACTAATAACAGAAGCTTATGATAAGATAACTTGTTTTGTTTAACTCTCTGTCTCTGTTTCTCTCTTTGTGCCAAATTCTCTACTGGGAGATGGTGGGGAAACTCCGAAGAGGTCGAAGCCCCTCTCCTTTTCCTTTGAACGTGAAAATGCCAAGAGATCCGAAAACAGAACTACCAAAGCCATAATCGGAGGCTACCATGTACCAAAAGTTCATTATTTCACCTGTCCAATCTCTCTCTCTCTCTCTCTCTCTCTCTCTATATATATATATATATATATATATATATATATATATATATATATATATATATATATATATATATATATATATATATATATATGGTAAAAGTGTTTCAAACAAAATATGAACTCTCTAATGTGTTTATCAGACCTCTTAAACCTTCTAATGTATCTCATCATAATAGATTGAGCGGTCCTAATACATATATATATATATATATATATATATATATATATATATATATATATATATATATATATATATATATATATATATATATATATATATATATATATATATATATATATATACATTAAGCACCACAATTAGTAGATGATGGCAGGGCAGTTGAACCCAGTTGTGGTTCACAAGCAATAGCATCATGTAGAAGGTGAGAGGGGGTGGGTCCGGCGCCATTGCACTGTAGATTTCCACTCACTCCTCCATTGTCCTCATCACATTATTGCATCAGGCTAACCACCCACATGCTCCCCACATCATAACCCAGCTCCTCTCCTCTCCTCTCTTCATTATCATGAACCATGATCATCCAGTCCTTCCAAAGCACCTGACCCCAATCCAAACACTAGTTATTTAATCCACACACTTCTTTATGAAGGCTCCAGCCTTTGCAGACCCACACCCTCCCACTCCCCAACATTCCAAGCTTGGTGCCATCATTTTCCTTCTGGATCCATCTCATCCACCTTCCATATCCACCACTCATGTTTAAGGAAAAGATCAAACAGAAAAATTTTGATCTTAACTGGACGGAGCGCGATCGATCGACATTTGCATCAAGAAAAAAAGATTCGATTGCGAAAACACCATTCATTTTGTTCTTTTTGTTTTTCGCCGAGAAACTGTCAGAGTGCATTTGAGATCCGAGGTTGATTTGAAATCCCTTTTAGCTGGGGCCCAAAGAAGTCACTAAACAGTGGATTTTAGATCTGCAGAAAATTGAAGATTTGGGATCCTAAGTATGTGGCCACAGCCTCGGATCTCATATCCGAGTCGATCTGAGGCTATCAAACGCACCCTAGAGGTAGAAGTTGAATGGTAGAGCAAAAAAAATGGCCCTTTGATCCAAAAAAACATAGGAAAACCGGGACCAGGGCGGCCTCATAGTGACAAATATAAAACTTTGGAGGTCATATTTACATTCGTGCCAGATCTGGATTGACATTCGGACTTGGGTTCAGACTTCATTTTTTAATGCCAAATTCGGACCCAAAATAACGAGATCCAACATTCATATGCAATTGCCTTGGATATTATTGGACTCAGATCAAGATCATATTGGGATTCAGTTGCGAAGCCGCGTACTGAATTGCAGGGGAGGGGCCTAGGCCGTGGCCCCACCCCAACTAATTGAAAAAATAAAATTACATTACAAAAATTTTAAATTTCTGGTTGCGTAATGTATTTTTGGGTTCAGATTGGCCCTACCCGAATAAGTTCGTTGGACCGTTTGGCTCGGCCCTAAAAAAAAATCATGGCTTCGCCCCTGCTGAATTGGAACCTGATAAGTAATCCGCTCTAATTTCCTTATCAGATTCAATTTCTTTATTCAGTCTTGGAGACCTTGTAGATCCCCATTGCATTAACTAATTCTCTTTTATTAGGATTGCTATACACATGGTTTGATCTTACTATCACAAATTTGACATATTTATATGAAAATAATGTTTATAGTTAAGAGAAAAATAATAAGAAAGAAGTAATGAACATTTTCATCTATTATTAGTTTTCACTCACTTATCCATTTGCATCATATGGATGACCCATGTTAGATGGCTGAGTGATTCTGGGTAGTTGCGGTCACTATTCTCTCTCTTTCTCTCTCTCTCTCTCTCTCTCTCTCTCTCTCTCTCTCTCTATATATATATATATATATATATATATAAAACAATAAAAAAAAGTGATGGACATTTTCATCATCTATTATTAGTTTTCATCTTTCTCACTTGTCCATTTGCCTCAGTTGGGTGACCTTAGATGGCTGAATGATTTTGGGTAGTTGCCATCACTATTCTCTTTCTTTCTCTCTCTCTCTCTCTCTCTCTCTCTATATATATATATATATATATATATATATATATATATATATATATATATATATATATATATATATATATATATATGCAATGAAACGAGTAGTTTAACTATTTGAAGTTAATATTCCATATCACTATTTCATGTTATTCTAGGGTTTCAGTATTTGTTAGACGTTTCCAGGTTTAATATCTTAATTCAAGAAATCTGAGGCCTAGCTAGATATGTTTTGTATTCTTTGAGCTCAAAACTATATCCACTTCTCAATGATGCATGCAAATCCGAATCTTACTCTATCTAAATTATCCGAATCCGAACCGTTTACATCCCTATCTTCCAAAAGTAAGCAGTTCATTTGAGAAGATTAAAAAAAAGCACTACCACTCTCTTGCTTATATAAAAATAAACATGTGTAAGATATTGAGTGCCTTCTTTCTTTAGCCAAGTCAAAAACAGAAACCCCATGTTACCAACCACATCAACATTGGCACATTGGCAGGCCTGCAGTTGGTAAAAAAAAAATTGTAGAGCTTCCCTCTGTTGGTAGGAGTTTCTTCCAACCATGGTTGAGTTGCAGACTGGTTATGAGAAACCATGGTTACTTTAGCTAACAAGGAAGAGTGGGAGGGCCTTGTGGCCTGTGGGCAGCCATTGCTGGCTTTCCCAGTTAAAGAAAGAGCTCCTGAACTAATCTCTGACAGTGGTTGAGCAAAGGGACATGCCTTGCTTGAGAAGGATGACAAAGATGACCCAATATATATGCAGAAGCACCTGTTCTTTCATGGAGTTTCATATTTTATGTGTTTCTTAGTGCAGGTGGGTCCCCTTGGGAATGTGTTGGTGGGTCCCCTTCCCCACACCAAAGCTTGTTACAGAGGGAAAAATGAAAAGAGAATGGGGCCATGGAGATGCCTTGGTGACCTCAACCATGAAAAGAAGAGGAGCCATCATGTCAGCTTCACAAAATTCCAATCCCAAGCGAATTCCATGGTGTGTGAGGGAGAGATTAGCTGCGAGTGTGGTGGTTCGTGGGTTGTCGACTTGTGCTGATTCTTCTCCCACTTGCGTGTGTTTCAATCCTCGAGTCAAAATACTTCTTCCAATTTCCATTTCTTTTAAAACGCAACTCTTTCTCTCTCTAGATCCTTAGTGAGGCAAGTCTGACTTCTCTCTACATTTTTTTGAATTTCTTTTTGTTGAACCTTCTTTGTTAATCTTCTTGGAGTGAAAAGACAAAGATGGCAGAAGTTGGAATCTAATTTTTGCATACATATATATGTGTTTGTGATACTTTGATCTGTTCTTTTGAGTATATATACATGCAAATTATTATGATGTTCGGGTTTGTATACATTTTATGTGTTTGTGTTTGATAGACACCATCAAATCATAGTTGGCAAACTCGTAACTCGGATTTAGATTGATTGAAGAGTGGTAACTTGGCTGTGTTAAGTCATAAGTTTTAGAGTGCATTTTTTTGTTATAAGTAGATGAAGAAGGTAAAATTTTGCAAACTTCATCTTTCAATTTTTCATCAATTAAAATTGAATAACATGGCATATGAATATTTATGTATACTTAGTAAAGTTTGCAATATACGGTTAAAAAAACTTTGGTATTCAATAATGCACAAAAAAAAAACGTATAAGTAATTGAAGATCCAAATTGACTCCATGTTTTAAAGACTTGTTAAAAGTTCATGTTTTCAAAAAGCCACATTTTTTACTAAATACAATCTTAATTTTCACACACACACACACACACACACACACACACACACACATATATATATATATATATATATATATATATATATATATATATAGCGCTTTTGACCGTGTTGAGAAGAGAGAAGATATCGCGGAACTTCATTGGTTACATATCAGGTGACAAGCAGTCGTCATTCCTTCACTCTCCAAAAGAGAGACCATGTGGGTAGGTATAACCGTGGTTGCGCTGCCAGAAGACGAAGGGAATTCAACAACTTTGTTTTCGATGCAGGAGAAACCACCAACCATTTTATTGCTTCAAAATCAGATCAACATGTGCAAAGGAATAAAGAAGGTAAAGAAAAACACACGCACAAGAATCAGGAACGACCACGGCTAAGCAGGTTTCCATTGTTTCAACAGCAAGATTGCAGTCGTTTAGATGAATAAGCTCTCTTATAACGAGAATCACATCTTTGATTTTTCCTTATACCAGGAATGCTGGTATACGAAGTTCTCCGTCGCTCTGTTGACTGCGGAAAAATGCAGAGCTAGAAACAGGAATCTCCATTTAAAAGAAACAGGGAGTTACGACTTGTAGAACAACAACAGAGATGACTGAAAGTCACAATGAAGAAGGAGAAGAAGATGATCATGGTGGTCATATTTTCTTTTCAGCCAAAAAAAAATATATCCGTTGATTGATTTCTCATTTCACATAGCAACCGCTAACAATATATATGTTCATTGGTAGAAGTGTTAAAGAAGGAAAAGACTCTCATTTAATCCTGTAACAGCACACCAGAACGTCTCAAAAGCACCCCAAAAAGAAAATTGAAAATCTAAAGTAGAAAAGCCCCAAAAAGCAACCGAGGAAACCCAGGTAGAAACTAGCACCTTCATATTACCAACTTCAAAGTTTTGGATGGTGGGAGAGAGAGAAGGTTCATTGGTAGCTAGAACCAGGCGTGTACATGGACAAGTCCGGCCAATTGCTGCCTACCCAACAATTGGAATCCCCTAATAGTCCGTCCACGTTGCCGCCGGAAAACTCGACTCCGGCATTCGCCGTCACCCTCTCTGAGTACTCTGGCATCCCCCATCCGTTTTCCGGCCCCTTCAATCCCTCCTGCACCCTCCCCACTCTGGCAGAGCTTAGCGGCTCGTAGAGCGTCCCGAAGTGCCCGTTTGACGCCAACAACGAGCTAAAAGTCCCCGTGATATCCAGCAACCGATGGTCCTGATCCGTCGCCGGAGCAAAAACCCCGGCGACAAGGCTTTCGGCTGGAAGGTCGGGCTCCTGCTTCAGGAACGAGGAGGAGGAGGAGGAGCACGGCGACGTGGTGGCGGGGGTGGCGACGGCAGCGGCAGCAGCAGCAGCAGTAGCAACTGAAGAATTGGAATTGGAGGTGTTCTTCTGTTTCGAGCCCGCCGACGACTTCTTCGAGTTTTTCCGACTGCCGCCTCCTACCGGAATATTGCGTAAGGCCCCGCCTTTAGTCCAGTATCTCCGGCAATTCTTGCAGAAGTGGCGGGGCTGAGAAAGATTATAGTTGTTGTAGTAGCAGAACTTGGTGTTGGTGGAGTCGCAGCGTGGGCACTTGACGTGTTGCTCCTGCTCCGGGAATTGGGGCTTCGTGGTGCGTCTGTCGGGGATCAATCCTGGGTCTTGCATCCTCTGATAGACTGGTTTCAGGATTTTATGGGATATTTCAGTTCTTGGAGAGGTAGGATTTCATGGAACAATTTGGTTTTGGAGAAAGATTCAAGCTTTATGGGTAGTTTGTTGATGTTACTCTAGGAAAACTGGGCAGAAAAGATCGGACAGTGGGGGATTTTGTGGGAAAACAGAGGAAAATATAAAGTTTTTGATGATCTGAACTGCAGTGCCGGTTGGGTTCTGGAGATGGGAGAGAAGTTGTATCATGAGTTTTCCTTTTTATAAAGTGGACAAGAAGGACGGTGCCAAATGATAGGAAGAGGCTCGAGAAATAGATGGTGATAGTTTTTTGATGATTTGGAGTTTGTTGATTGGAAGAAGGGGAAGTGCAGAAGGCAGAAAACGAGGAAGTTGGCAGCTCAAGAGTTTGTCTAATAGATGAGCGGAGAAGGATGGACAGAGATTTCTATCGTCCAACTTAAGCTATGCGTGAGAAAACCAGCAGGCCCGATTTCTTCTAAAACCAAGAATCAGATGGTTTTATACGTCTGTGTGAGAAAAAAACTGAAAAATGGCAGAAAATATATGTACACTACAAAGCAGTAAATCAATCTCCTAAAGCAAACATAAGAATCAGATCACAAACTCCAGTCTTCCATGCACAAGGCAGGAAGAGTTATATCGAGAATTGGGTTTCGCGCAGAGCCATGAGAGATGATGAAGATGACCTCAAACTCTTGGCGTTCAGTTCATCAACTGAACAGCATGAAAAAGGCTTCCCCACAAGCCTACCGAGAAACACAGTTACAGAAACTCGGAAATGGAGATCTCATGGCGAAAGAGAGCCATCCCGATAATTTCAGATTGCCTTCTCTTTCCAGGATCTTGGCTCAATGAGTTTTCAAGGAGAGAAGAACAGAGGAGGGGAAAGAGTGGGAGAAAGAGAGAGCAGTGGGCTAGGGGAATGAAAGGTGAAAATTCTGCTGTGGGCTTTTAAAGAATGAGCGCTCGCAAGATCTGCCCCTCTGATTTCTTCAAATTCCTCAACTCCATTTCTCACATGAATTTGCATCCATCATCTCTACCAACTTCAAACTGCAATTATTTACATTCATGATAATTCATTACTGTAAAATTACTATCAGCTTATTTAAGATGCAGAGTTACTAGAACACTAAATAACCCCCCTCCTTTCTCTTTAATATGAAGATCACAGTCTTGCCTTCGACTATTTTCACAAAGCCACCTGCTCAGCAGCTCAATTGGTAGCTCTTTTTCTTCCCTTTTCAGAAGCATGATCATACATTGCACTAAGCTTCGTGTCCAATCCTGTAACATCCACTTACAGGAAGATTACTGTTCAATTTTTGGCCATAAACCATAATTTCTCCATAGCTGGCCCTACCATAAGCCTTTGATGTCTGAATTCCTGCACAAAACCATATATAATCGGTATGAATATGAGAGGTAGAGAGGGAGACATTTAAAATTTCCCTTCTCTCTTTATTTTCCCTGTTTTCTTGGTCAAGGCTATGATGAACCATCCATTGGATTCACAGTGGTGCTATAATATGAACAGTTGGCCCTTTAATTTCATGGCAACATCATAATGAGCCATTCATCAATTATTCTCAGCAGCATAATTGAGCTGTGACCCAGTGTTGTCAATATTGGTCTCGTATCGGACGATACCCGAGCGTATCAGCTACCGATGTCGAGGATTCCGGCCGATACGGCTCTTAAAATATTAGTTATTTTAGTTTGCTTAACTATTTATGGTACCAATATGGAAACCAAGATTGACAAACTGCAAAACTTGCTTTTGTGAAAATCAGGTTTTGTAAACTTACTTTGGATGTTTGGATAACAAGTGAAAAACTTGGTTTAGAAACAAAAATTCTTGAAAACCAAAACTCAGTTTTAATATTGTCCAAACATTCTTGAAATGATGTTTTGGGGAAAAACCAGGTTTTGTCTCCTAAAACCTGGTTTTAGTTTGTCATCCAAACAATTCTCTAAAAGAATACAGAATCAAGAGAAAAAGAAAATGAGGAGGCCTCATTCATTGCTTCTGTTTCTTGGTTTTCCTTGAGTCAAACTTCCTGCCAATCAATGCCATCATGCATTATTATTATTATTAGCAATCTTGAATGTTCCCTCTGTTTTTAAAACTTTCCTATTGTTTCAATTGGTTACTAAATGCGGACCTGGTACTCAGTTGAAATGGGGAGAAAGGGTGGAAGCTTCGACTCTCTTGTATGAGAGACTCTCTTGTTGATCTCTCATACGACAAAATACTCGTCCTGCTCACCTAATGCAGTAATGCTACTTCAAACTGTGTCCAGAAAATTTAAAAAATGTTGGGGCACCAAATTCTTTTAACAAAATATCGTCCCGTTCTCTGAAAATTTAGGCATTTTGAGTCCGTAACATGGAAAAACGAAGTGGAAGTGGTGGCATCTGTTATAAGAGAGAAAATCTGGACCCCGGAACGAATTATTCCAATCATTCACCTGAAATGCCACGCGATGACGTTTATTTTACATGTGTGCCATCCGCTGAAGATCTCTGATTTCCAGAGGCTTTCTGTAAGTGTGGTACACTGTGAGGGTAGTTTGGTAACTTGGGGAGGAGCAAAGGAGGATACGATCAGCCTGCGTGAAAACGAAGCGATCATCTCAGGAGCAATCACAGCCGTCCGTTCGCCAACGGCTCCTTCTGGACCGTCCGGTTGAGGAGCACCTGCTAATCCCGAATCTTAACGTCGTTCTGCCGTCGGAAGAGGACGGGTAGTTCCCTTATGTACACGTGTAGGCACATGATTGGCGGACCGGACTGCCCGGACTCATCTGAAATCGCGGAAAAGATGGAGGGAGGACTGTGCACTGGACGCCCGTTATGCTGCCCCGGTCAGCTCCAGTCAAGGACGATCAGGACCCACAATTTCCTTTATTCCCAAGTTGCCCTCCGTCCCCGTTTTCCTGCGAAATTTTCTCGAGGGAATAAAATCCCAAGGGAACACGTTGGTGGAAGTCGTGAGAGAAAATTGATAAGCACAAACTTACAATGTGTTAGATTTTCTTCATTTGAACGTTGGGGTTGATCCCTAGCGACTTCCGTGAAAGGATTGGCGGTAGGGCTGTACAACGAGCCGAGCCAACTCGAACTCGCTTAAAAAAACTTGGTTCGTGCTCGACTCTTTTATAAAAGAGCCTAGTTTGAACTTACAAAGATACTCGAAATGATAAATGAGTCGAGTTCGAGTTTCAAAAACTCCACTCGACTCGCAAACCGGTACTCTACATAATATTATCAAAACCAGTTTCATGAGTTAAACAAGTTACACATGTTGACACTTACACGAGTTAATGCTAAACGAGTTAAATAGATTAAACACGTCAAGTTCGAGCTCAATTTTGTTTAGTCGAGTCAAGCTCGAGCTTGCTATAAGGAGCTTGACTCGAGTTCGAGCAGAGCTGGCCAAGCACGGGCTCGACATGTGCAGCCCTAATGGGCGGTCTATGTTCTTGAGAGGGTTGACACAACAACTTAATGTAAGGACTGATAAGGGGCTAGTTTTCATTTCAAGTGTCAAGGACATCAACTTTTTGTGCTGATAAAAAGGAGACTACCGATGTAAAAGTTGAAGAGTAGTGGAGGCGGCACCTAGAAGCACCGAAAGTATACCATGTATCTTATAGAAACAAAAGGTTGTGTGAGAGTTCCATATCTCGGCTGACTCACTCGAAAATAATGGCAGTCCACAATGACAGAGCCAAAAACTTTTGTCCGACCTTTTAAAATTCAATGACCCAATGACATCAATATATGAATAAGAAAATTACTTATAAAAAAATAACCATCAAGCATTAAATACGTAACTTGCATGGGTTTATATAGGCAATTGGTCACAAATTGCCCATTCAAACCTACATGTGCCTCCGTTACTGGTTCACAGGCTTGCGCGGCTTGGTCAGTGTCTTGGGCTCACTTCAGATGGACGTGATGGTTGGAATTGCTTGACTTTCTTGCGATCAAGCTGGATTGAGACAATGGACTCATCGAGTTAGGTGTTTTAGAGTTGGTCCGTAGGTGGGCTTGTCTTGCATGTTCGGTAAATATGGTGAACTTGATATTTTAAAATAGAAGGTCATAGATGCCCTAGTAAGGCCTCTATGGAGTTGGAATCGTCAATTTGGCCTAGGGTTTGAGCCAACCCCATCTTCAATCCTCATAAATTGTGCATATAAAGTTGGTTGATGTGACTTCATTATTGAAATAAAGGAAATAGCTTACTGATTAGCATTTATATAAAATCTTATTGTGCCTAAAAAAAGCTATGGATTCGTTGAATATTGGTCTGCTGATTTTATATATATATATATATATATATATATATATATATATATATATATATATGAATAGTGATTTTGGTTTTTCAAAGTAACCTAGCTATCTAACAAGTTCTGTTTGACCAACGTGATGGATGATAAGAGAAAAATATAATTGTTATGTTTGTCATTTAGAAATAATTCACATAATTTTTTCATTGTTTTTCTTTCAACCATCAATTTACTTTACATGGACGACTCAAGTTATTTGGTTGGAGTTAGAGTCATAATTCACTATTATATATTGAATTATGACTCTCGCTTTTTAAAGTCACCAAATCATTTATACATTTTTCTCCATGTTTTTTTTTATCATCTATCTTCATAAGGTGGACGACCTTCCTTAGATGGCTACTTTTTGAATAACTAGAGTCACCACACTCTCTCTCTCTCTCTCTCTCTCTCTATATATATATATATATATATATATATATATATATATATATATATATATATATATATATATATAAAATTTAAAATTATGCATTAAAGTATTTTTTGCAATAGAACCTTATAAATATGTCTTAAGAGTAATTTAGTGAGAAACATATATTAAATTAGTCACTTTTTTATTAATGATGTTTTTAATAATAACAAATATAAAAAAATAACTAGCTCCTGTAACATCAAAACTCTTTTTACAAAAATAACTTGAACCAAAATGTGATTTTTAGTAAATTCAGTGTTTATAAAGTTCACATTTTGTTTAAAACACTTTTTAATCCAAATTTAATATGTCTGGTTTTTATCCGTTTATTTTTTCATCTATTTTTATATTACGAAAAATTAATTGATAACCAAAGGAGCATAAATCTCAATTCTCAGGTACAGACAGCCCATGGTTCAAGCCTGGAAGTCATTGGAAAAGTGCAAATTGGTCATTTGAAAAAGACAGATACATTTCCGTCCAGTTCTGTTGACCGAGGCTAGGGGAGTAGGGAGGAATGAGGGGTAGGGCTGCCCGTAGTTCGAAGATTCGTGAAGTTTTTTTGGTTGTGCCCATGCCGACAATTTCACAACAAATTTCGGTACTTCTAGTCCTTCCCTTCTTGTTTTTTTTGTCCCCCTTTTTGTTTTTCACGGGACCAAAAATCTCGAAACCATAAATAACCAAAAAGCCCTTTGACCCACAAAATGCATATTCCTAGATTTAATGGGGCCGAGCTCAGCCCAAATTTCGAGTGTCCAGTCGGCCCGATGCCCAAGCTTATGGTTGATCACCACAGATCTCAGATCTGAAGATTCAACTCCCCTCCCGCAGACATGGTATTTTGTTTCTCACTTATTTTATTGTTCCTTCATTTTTAATTGTTTTAAATTTTAAAAAATTTGACATATTTTCTTTTTTTTTTTCAAGCTCACCGTATTATACCCAAGAATAACCTCGTCATTTAAAACTCCGAGACATTACTTGTGACTATGTTTAAAGAGTGGATCTTATGCAGTGTGAGTTTTGAATCAGCCTCATATGCGAGATCCAAGGTTAATCAAACACCTCCAGAATCTCCATTCCCCATGTCACAAACTTAAAAAGAAAAGAAAATCTGGTATAATATAAAAAACTTGGTATTTGGTTTAAGAATGTATTATGTTCAAGAACTCCCGGATCAACCATGGACATAGAACCAATTCAAAGATTGAGTTTCATGCTTCCCTCACTACTCATTCTTCATGCAAAGGTTGTGATGATTCATTCCTATAGCAAAATTCTGGTTGGCTTTGAAAAACCATACCAACTCTGACTGAGCCCAGTTGGTGGCCATGTGCTCACCTGGGGGCTTGTTTGACCCAAGTGAATCAAGCCAAGAACGGGTCAAGTCACGCCGAACATGACTTTACTTTGTGATCAGCTTGCACTGGTGAAGATGCTATACTGGGGTCGAGTCTAGACCGTATACCAACTCCTACAAGACTTGATCTGGTAGACCCAGTCAAGCTATCACTGACTTGGGGTATGTAAGTGGGTCAACAACTCCCCAATTCTGTTTCATATTTGGTTGAATCATTCTATGACTTGGTTTGGAAGTAGTATGCCCGTCAACTAAAGTGTTGTTTATCCTTAGTTTACAGTTTAGATGAGTAGCGCCCATGAGAATCAAACTGACGACTAGACTTTTATCAGCCTGCCAATCTGACCAACTGTGCTATGCTCGTCAGTGCTTGAAAGAAAATCACAGGAGATTAACAAGAAGATTCTTAATTACAATCACATATAGGAATTCAATCTTCAACTTTGTCTGTTCACAAAGAGGAAAAATTCGAATCAATAGCAAGAGATAACAGTAGACGGGTCAGAACTTCATCGATTTGATACTTTGGTTCAAGAGATACGGATTTAATCGTGCATGGACTTAGTCGGGTCCATATTGATCCAAGCTTGAGTTGATTCAGATTGGTATCTGAACTGAAGTGTTTAGGTCCAGAAATTTATCCAGATATATGGAAAACAATTCGGATTCTGGATCCAATCGGATCTGGTTCGAGCGCTTGGCATATATGTGACCACTTTTTTGAAACTGGATCCATCTCTAGATCCAATTAATCCTAAACATGAAGAAAGTCTTACTTTTTTTTGCAAATTTGATTAGATTGTGGACCACATGAACATCAATGCACATGTTTATAAAAATCTTCCAAATAATTGCAGATTTTCCTGTGCACTTCAAGTTTTTCCTTAGAAATTCACTTCACAGCCTCTCATAATGAGGTGCAACAAATGATCCTATGTGATCTCTTTCTTTAATTAAGCAATTAATGACACTCCCCACTAAGTAATACAGGAGAACTAACATTTTTTGACCATAACTTTGGTTACTGTTTGAAACTTGCAGGACCATTTTCTGAACTGAACACTTCAAGTTCTCTGTTTGTTGTTAATGAAGGCTTCTAATTAGTGCGGGCGGCACACGATCCGAGATTGAACTGAATTGGAGCTATTTAGAGACTTTGTTGCTTGCCCAACGACCCTGAGTTTAGTAAAAAAACTCTGAGTGGCCGTGGACGTAGGAAAACTTTGTCTCAGGACCACGTAAAATTCTTGTGTCTTCTTCTTCTTCTTTCGGTTCTTCAGTTCTTTCTCTTGGTATCGTAAGAGAGAGTGAGAGAGCACCAATCCTAATACTAATTAAATTAAACAACATTAAACATGAAATTTGGTTTTTATTTCGTTTAACAACATTAGAGTGATCAATCATTTAGGGGGTGTTTGATATATATAAAAAAACGTTATGTTCTTCATCATGTAACCACAAATATGATTGTTGTTTTTTGGAACAGTTCATGGAACACTGGTTCTTTCTCACTGCCGGAACCACATATAAGTTGGTGTGGGCAACTGCCCACACTTCCTTCTCAATTCTCTTTCATTTTTACATTAAGATCGTTTAAATATTTACTTTGTTATACATGTCAGTGCTCCTTCAAGTATGAAAACCTATGAATCAGTGCCCCTCCAAAATTTTTTTTTAGCTCTGCTACTGTTTTTTCTTATGAACATAGAATTTGATATCTATCTTTGCAACTAAGTTCTTTCAGGAACAGTTTTTACCTTGTGCCTTTCAAATCAGTAATGGCAAACGTCTTAGCCTCGTTGGCACATCCAGCACAAAGATCAATCTTAAGCCTTGTATTATGATCATGGCTTCTCTCTCTCTCTCTCTCTCTCTAAATCTTTAGAATAGTAAGAGATTTTCTTCTTTTTGGTTGATTTGATAGAGATCACTAAGGTAGTGTTTGATGGCAAGGAAACTTGGAATTGGAAATATATTTCTGGAAATATATTTCCTGGAATAAAGGAATGAGAAAAATTTTTCCGATTCTCATTTTGGTGTGTGTGTGATGACTGAGAAATAAGGAAACATATTTCTATGTTTACATAATCTTTATATAGTTTCTTAAACACATGATGAATATAAAAATCAAGCACGTTAATGTTGTCAAATTTGAAAGCACTAATTTGTCCTTTCATTTTCATATCTTGAATCTAGAATGCAGTTTTCAGAACAAGTATGTTTTTTATATGGCATTTTTCTCTTTTTTTCTCTCTCTACAACATGGGAATGCACACAGTCAAATGACCAGCAGATGTTTAATTGGAATGAAATGTCTAGGAGATTTCTTACAAATTAGACGAAAAATATGCATAATTGCAACCACATGCTAACCAGCATTTGCCAATGAAATTCATGTAGCAGTCCTCTAAGTAGCACATCTGCCACGTGACTAATAGATAAGGAAGCCTCTGACAAAATAAAAAAAGAGCTAGTATGAGCAGCAGAAAAAAGTTGTAAACAGACAAATCCAAGTTCAGTTGTAATAGGATTTACTTGAACTAATGGACAATTTATTTCCAAATATATTTGACTTGCATTCTTGATATTTGCTCCATGCCTGTCTCCCCAAAGATGGCGTCAGTTGTACAATTAATGCTAAAGAATGAGATCAGCTTGAACAATAGAATGCTAACAAGGATCTTAATTTGAATGTAACATAAATCTTGATTTCTTGAGTAAAACTTTTAACTCCTATCTAACTATTTTGCCGATCAAAACTTAGATGACGGTTGATGATAAAGAAGATTCAGAGATTGTTGCATACGAAACATTGAAATGATTAAAATATTTCAATACATTGAATTGCATAGCATTCAAAAATAGAAAGCCATCATCAGTAAACTAGAAAAAAGCAATTAGCATTTCAACTAAAACTACACAAAAAGATTGATGATGATTGATAATAAAGAAGGTTCAGGGGTTGTCCATAATAATCATTGAAATGAGTAAAATATTTATATACATTGAATCGCATGGCATTCAGAATTTGAGGAGCCTTACTGAAATACAGACTTAGATGGTAACCATCACAGCTTTTAACAACATAGCAACATGTCTCTATTGTTTTACACGAAGAAAGATCCATAGCATGAACTCCCATGCTTATCTTCTACTTTTCAGAGAGAGAGAGAGAGAGAGATTTTGGTTAAAAACCTCCTTTCATTGTGCAACCATACACAAGCAAGTTTGAGCAAATCAGTAGACTAGCCATTATTTCAATCATAATCACATAGATCGTGACACTCCAACTGTGCTTCCTCAAAGAACTATTTCATATAAATCAGCATTTTGTGCCCAATTTATTGACAAAGCTTGGCCAACGAGCAGAAACTTTCTTTTCATTTTTTCTCTTCTATTGCATGGTATAGCATTGCAATTATCATGCAACAGCAACCAGAATCAGAAACTACTATCTTTGGCTGTACATTATATACATGACAGGAAGAGTTTAGAGAGAAAGGCTTCGCTTATATCTGAACCAATAAATGACAATGATGATAGCTTGAGGAAAATGGTTAATGTAGGAAACACTAGCAAAAAGTCATCACAAGTTACTTACTTCAGTGTTAAACCAGAGCAAAGGCACTGGATTGGTGTTGGTGTTGTCTAGGTGCCAATCCCAGCCTATATATGTAGCTTCAATTTTTAAGTAGTAGCTAAGCACAAGTTCAGGAACATGAGTTGAGAGTCATTTGAAAACAGTTAGTTACTATTCTATGAACATGCCTTAAGATTGGGAAATGCAAATCCAGTTTAAATAGTAGCTAATCCTCCTTTGTGTTAGGCTTTTAGCAGATCTGTCTAATCTCAGAGAAACATTGAATCACAACAGAGCATACCTGGTTACCACGGTTGGATAAAAGGACAGTATAGGCAACAGACAGGTTTGCTGTGGATGTCATACACGTTTGGTGTAGATGATTGTGAGGAGGACAATGAGGATGCAGAAACCAGTCACAAAGCATTAACCAGATCCCCTCTCTAGAGGCTTCTCATAAAGGAGATGGGAACATCATCTCACTCTCCATCCAACACAGATCTCAAAGAACGTGGGGTTCCTTTCCCCTTGTCACCTAAATTGGATCGATCGGCCTTGCGGAAGGATTTAGGCGTATGCAAAAAGAATGCAAAAAATCAAAAAATCAAAAAAGGGAAACTCATGTGGATAGAAGAAAATGGAAGCGGAAGGAAAGAAAACTTACTGTTGCAGTGATAGCATGCTGGTAGATGGAAACGCTGGTGATCCCGCCATGATTGTCGGAGATGGGCATTGTTCGCCATGGCATGTGGTGTACCCTAGGAGAGGGATCAACAGACGAAGAGGAACTAGCAGCAGCAGGAAGAGGGCTGCCTTACCAGCGCTAGCCCGCACCAGGCACGGGCACTGGCTCGCCGGTGTCACTCGGCTGCCATCTCCGCATCCGGCTGCCCTCCCATCGCCAGTAAAAGACCGAGCAGCAGCCTGCCAGCATCGTGAGGGCGGCCGGCCATTGGGATGGAGGAAGGCATTTCACGCCTCCCCTGAGCACGCCGGTGATGGGTAGGGGGAGGAATGGCGGACCTCCGCCTTCTTCTTCAGGACAAGGAAAAAAAGGAGAAACCCATCGACCGCTCGCTGGCGTAAAGGCATGAGCGTGAGCGTGAGGATGAGGACGAAGGCGTGAGACGAAGGCGTGAGCGTGAGGACGAAGCTAACGGGCAGAAAAAAAAACCCGGAAACATATTTCCACCTCTCTCGGCGGAAATAAGTTTCCGGAAACATTTTTCAGAAATCAAGTTTAACGGTCGAAAAAATAATTCTGTGTTTGTTGACATGGAATTTTTTTAAAAATTTGAAATATGTTTCTCGTACATTTCCTGGGCATCAAACGCCCCCTAAAGGTGTGACAGCGTAGGGCCCTTGCTCCACTTCATCCTCCATCGCCTCTCCGTCAAACGCTTCACAGTAGCGGCCATCTTCCCGCATGTTCTTGCTCTTGCAGAGAGAGAGACCTCCATTACTTGGGATTGCTGCAGCCACTACCATACAGTTCCTTTTTTTCTTTTCTTGGCAATCAATATTGCACTTATTCATGTCATTATTGAAGCAGCAGTGCTCGTGATCAACGATTTTAAACTCTTTGACCCCAGCAGGGCTCGGTCAAAGGTCAAGATGCTTCACATATACAATTAATGTTTACATAACTGAAACTAAGTGTGGATGCCGCAAAAATGTTGGCTTGTTTAGGAGCTTGGAAGAACTTACAGTACATTTATCAACTCTAGTGTCGCACTTACTACTGCACATTCGAACCTTGAAACCCCCGGGGTAAAGTCTACGGTGTCAAAGCGTGAGTTAGAAAACCAAGAGCCCTTGCCCACTTGGGATGCAGAGGGTGGCTAAGTTGATGATAGTTGATCCAATTATGCTAAAATTGCATAGAGCTAGTGAATAGCTATCTAGTTGCGGCTAAACGTGGCGGAGCTAGAAATTTTTGGCTGATGGGCAGCGGTAAAAAGTGAGCCGGTGTAGGAAGCTGCCAACACTTGGCTCCGCCACTAACGGCCAAGTCACGTATTCCTACAAAAATAATAAAGCTAGTGTTAATAAAATCGGTTTCTAAATCGAATCGAAAACAATGCCAATTTGGCGGATCGGCCAATGTCACTGACTCAAGTGAATCGTTTCTGAATTAGCCAAAATTTTAAAAGACTCTTCTTAAAAAATAAAATAAAAATTTATAAACTAATCAAAATAAAAGAAAATTAAAATATATTTAAAACTTAGTTAGTACATGAAATGTGGCTCTTTTGAAGGGGGCCACTGCCCACCGTCGACTTTGACCGATTCAGGTCGATTCTGATGGTACTGTGGGTTATTATTTTATCAAAATGCAGTGCTCATGCAAAGAACCATCGGCCATCACGTTTTGTTTCTTTGCATAATTGAAACAAACAAGTTTGAATAAAAGCATACGAGGCATCAAGCCTAGCTATCATCACAGCGTGCCCCTATTAGAGCCCTTTTAAAAGAAGATGATGCTTCTTAGTGTGCAAGTTTTGAAGAAGTCTTTCTTGTGCTAGAGAGAGAAAGACTGAGAATGAGAAAGAAAAAAGATACAATCGTACCAGTAATAATGTATCAAATCTTATAAAAAACATAAAGTTAAACATATTTGGGCGAAAGCGAATACTTAAGCCGATATGACAACTATCGTTCTAGTGCATGAAATATGAGAGAGAGAGAGAGAGAGGACTGATGTCAGACCTGGATTCTGATCCAATTATACTGGATGGAAATCTCATTTGCAGCAACTACATAATTTTTTTTAAATCAGAATCTCACTAGTAGCAATTACATAATTATTTTTTTTACTCAAATCTGACTAAAGGAATCAGCATGCAGAGATTGACAATCCCGTCACCTTTGTACAAAAGACGACCACCGGAAAAATGCCGAATCGCCATCATGGGGAGGAAGCTGTTTTCATGAGAACCAGCTTCCGAGTTTCCCTGAGAAAACACAGTTCATCAATGGAAGTGTATGTTGATGACATTTTGGTCAACGGACCAATCATGGAAACCCTCATGGAAGAAGCTTGAAAGCAGTTGCACCCAGGTTCGGGTCTGTAGAAACACAAACCACAAGAATAGACCAAAGAACGAACACACGTTCTACGTGGAAAAACCTCAGAACGAGGAAAAAACCACGGGGAAGCTTTAACCTAGGGGCACACCGCAACCCTAGGAGAGAGAAAATTCTTATTCACTTAATTCAACAATTACACATAAGTGAGAATATAAAGGAGAGATGGGAGAAGCCGCCTAGGGTACCGAGCCGTCCTCGGTACCCGCACCCAAGGGATCCGGATCCAGATATGGATCCGGTCCCAATACAACATATTCAACACTCCCCCTCAAGCTTGACATACATGTCAAACATGCCAAGCTTGCTAACATTTTTCTCAAATTGAGATGTACATGAAGATTTTGTCAACACATCGGCAACTTGATCTTCAGACTTCATATAGGGTAGAATCAACTCCTTTGAATCTATGCGTTCCCGTATGAAGTGACGGTCGATTTCCACATGTTTTGTTCTGTCGTGCATAACTGGATTATTTGCCAAGTTGATAGCCGACTTGTTGTCACAGTACATCTTCATCTTATCATTCATCTGAATNCATGCATAAACTGACTCAACACACCCACAACATAAGTAATATCTGGACGAGTGAGAGTGAGATAGATAAGTTTACCAACTAACCGCTGATATCTTCCTTTTCCTTCTTCATCCAAAGTCGTCCCAGTCTTGATACTAATTCTCGTGCCAGACTCCATGGGAGTGAGAAACGGCCTGCACCCCAGTTTACCTGTCTCCTTATCTAAGGTGTACTTCCTTTGACTCATTACAAGTCCTGTTTCAGACCGTGCAATTTCAATCCCCAAAAAATACCTTAATTTTCCCAAGTCTTTGAGGTCAAATTCAGCAGCCAACATTTCTTTCATCTTCCTTTTTTCTTCTTCGTCGTCCCTTGTAACAATCATGTCATCAACATAAACAAGAAGAAGACTCACCAAACCATTTCTCTGCTTGATGAAGAGAGTGTGGTCACCATTTCCCTGTTTATAACCATTCTTTTTCATCACAACCCTCAGTCGTTCAAACCACGCTCTAGGAGACTGCTTTAGGCCATATAATGCTTTCTTGAGGTAGCAACACTTTCCATCTTGCACATATCCAGGCGTCATGTTCATATATACTTCTTCCTCCAGGTTACCATTTAAGAAGGCATTCTTAACATCTAGTTGATCCATGTTCCACTTCTTTTGTACTGCTAGAGCTAAGATAACTCTCACAGTTTTAAATTTCGCAACTGGGGCAAAGGTCTCAAGGTAGTCTATCCCATATTTCTGGCTAAACCCCTTCGCAACGAGGCGAGCTTTATAGCGTTCAACTGTCCCATCTGGTTTGTATTTCACAGTAAACACCCACTTGGAACCAACTAAGTGAGTCCCCTTGGGAATATCAACAACCTTCCACGTACTGTTCTTTGCCAGGGCATCCATCTCCTCAGTCATGGCCTGAAGCCATTTAGGATCCTTCCTGGCATCCTCTACAGTCCTGGGAACAACGACCATAGAAAGAGATGTAATAAAGCACTTATAATCTTTACTAAGCTTGGCATAAGAGACAAATCTTTGAATGTGATGAGAAGTACATGACCTGGTGCCTTTACGTAGGGCAATAGGGAGATCATCATTCATTGGACTTGGATCATCCGGGGTGCTCACAAGATTGAGATTGATAGCATCTACAACTTCCATCACATCCTTCTGCTTTCTGCTGTAAACCTGACCAAACAAATGATCGCGAGACTGTTCTTTCACAGGGCTGCCCCCCAACTTACTGTCTTGTTCCACATTCCTAGCCGTGTAGTCGAAGAAGTCTGTGAACTGAATAAGCTGATGGGACGAATACTCTTCCACTGTCTCACCATAATACTCCCCCTGAAGAGGATTCGCAGGAAAATATGCCTCATGCTCATGAAACGTAACATCCCTGGAAACATATATCCTGGAAGTACTAGGATCGAGACACTTGTATCCCTTTTGGGTGGAGGAATACCCCAAAAAGACCGCTTTGATGGACCTAAGGTCGAGTTTCTTGAGGGTAGGACTATGATCATGGACAAAACAAACACACCCAAACACCCGAGGGGTCAAAGGCCAGAGATTCTGAGTAGGCCACAAAACAGAATAGGGAGATTGACCATTCAGCACACGAGTAGGCATACGGTTAATAAGATGAGCACTAGTGAGAAGTGCATCACCCCAGTACCGCTTAGGGACATGACGTTGAAACATAATGGCC
>JAANDH010000464.1:196193-219042 GCA_011799765.1 Nymphaea thermarum
GGGAAGCTCTAACCTAGGGGCACACCGCAACCCTAGGAGAGAGAAAATTCTTATTCACTTAATTCAACAATTACACATAAGTGAGAATATAAAGGAGAGAGGGGAGAAGCCGCCTAGGGTACCGAGCCGTCCTCGGTACCCGCACCCAAGGGATCCGGATCCAGATATGGATCCGGTCCCAATACAACATATTTCAACATGGTCCATAAACAGCGACTTCTTCGCGCATCAATAGGAGAAGAATGCTTCTCAGATTGTTGCTGCCAACTGCTTAATCTCATCCATGATCATTCTTTTCGGAGATGTTGAGCCGGGGCAAAGCCAGAGATTTTTGGCCAAGGGGCACTCATTAAAAAAAAAATTAGACATAATAATAAAATGATTAAGCTGCACTAGGTAAACAACTAAAGAGCACTAGTATATGAATAAAGAAATTGTTGGAGACCACCAATATGAAAATAAGTAAAATTTATCGGACTGTGTGGCAACTGCCCACACATGCCCACATGTGCTTCTTCCCTTTCTGCTCCTGTTGAACTTATTGAACCTTTCTAGAGAAGCAAATGGCAAAACATAGTATAAGCAGCTACCAACCTTCTTCTCCTACGTGACATATAAAACGCGCTTCATAGGCATGTTTGACTGGTTGGATAACTTGTCTGTGAAGACAATGAATCCGTGGTATATATGCCTTTGCCATTCACACGTTGTTATAAAAATCTTGAATCACTTCTCTAGGATTGACTCGTGGAAGATAGATTAACCAGCCAGAAACACATGTTCAGGCACTTACAGAATAGAATAGTTTTTGTCTCGCGTTCAATTATTTGATCAATGTCTTGTCATCAGCGACATTTTGCACCATCGACGAATGAAGGAAGATGTTCCGTCAATTCAAAGATCTCTCTCTCTCTCTCTCTCTCTATATATATATATATATATATATATATATATATATATATATATATATATATATATATATATATATATATATAATTTGCGAAAACTTCCGTTCAACTTCACCCAGCGCAGTGTATTAATACTCAAGTATATCCAGACTAATTAGTGCTTATTAAATCTGTGTTTAATGAGATAGCCACATTCTTCTGATAATATTAGGGCTGCATGAGTCAGACCAACTCAGGCTCGATCCAAACTGAACTCAACTTGAGCTTGACTCGTTTTTTAGTTTAAATTTGTACTTGAAATGTTAACATGAGTCCATTTCGAGTTGTAAGAACTCGACTAGTTTAAACTTGGCTTGACTTGACTAGGTTAAATTGTTCATCATAGTTAAATGAGTTTGACGAGTTAAACGAGACAGGTTAACATAAACAAGTTAAAAGATCTAAGTGAGTTGAGCGTTGAGTTGTGCTCGAGCTTGTTCTATGAAGCTGGTCTCGAGCTCAAGTTTATTGAGTTGAATCGCGCTCGAGCTAGCACAACTCGAGCTGAAGCATTGGAGAACATTTGTTTTTTGGCCCTGTAAACTCAAGACAGTCATCCCTTAGAAAATCGTGAACTCCACCTCCTCCAAAATGTCATTTGAACAATTTCTTCATGATTGTGTATGGGTGATTCTCATGGTTTGGCAACCTTCTTTGCAACTAATTTTTTATCTTCACAATTAAGTTTGGAGCAGGATCTAAGCTAGGTTGTTTCTGAGTTTACCAGCAAACCAAGGTAAATTATAATCAGTTAACTAGAGGTAACCTAAAAAACTGAGACAAATCACTTAAATAAACCAACCCAGATATCATGCATTTATCACCAAAATATTTACAAAAATAGCTATGTTATTAGAAGTTTTCTGGACAAAAATGAAAGAATTTTCCAGAGAATGAGATGAGATCATATACATGGGTAAGCAGACGATACTTGCTTCTTCTTTCCAAATCCGGAAAACCTTCATCAGTGCCGCAAAACTTCACAACACATACCTTTAGAATGAATTTTGGTCCACCATTCACAATCATTATACTTGCATCTATAGAAATATGTTGAAAGCACTCCCATTTACATTGGGTTATAAAAAAGAAACAGCTCAGGCTACTCACCCTTCAAATTTCGGGAGAACCAAATCCTCTTTTTTGCATTTATAGAAGCCTCATTTGCTTTCACGTCGAGCGGCTTGAAGTATCTCCAGCAGAGAATCGTAGTCGGGCAACTTTGGGTGAACATGGGAAGCTCGTTGAAATGAGTTCTCTCTAGATGTTGTTGGGCCACTGGAACCAGAAGGCTTAACATCTGACCTGCTAGTATCTGAAGCTGCAGTCTTGGTTTGCTTCTGTGATTCTGGAAGTGTTTCAGGAGGATGCTTTTGCAGACTAGTGCTGGAGACCTTTGAATCTGGGACCTCAACCTTGGCACGAGATTTTGGACCAGCTCCACTTGGCTGATATGGAGGATTGTCCTGAAGGGCAGTCCTCCGCACAGAATCATCCTTACTGTTTCTATTTACCATTTTTATGCTCATATGTGCCCTGGTTTCTGTGGATTCATCACTGTCTGAACCAAAATCATGATAAGATGTCCTTGAGGTTTTCATCTCTTTGTTTTCAAGAAGAGTTCTCCTTGGTTCAGCTGGCTTCAAGCCCTTGTTAGCAACTTCTGAACCATATCGTCTCATATCTTTGCTACTGCGTGATGCTACAGTGCTGGTTGTATGCTTTGGTTGGTCTTCAACATGTGAAACCGGAGCTGAGTGGTGGGGTGGGTTATCCACTTTGATAATTTCTGGACCACCTAGTTGTGCTGCCTGTGGTGGATTCTCGCATGCAGCTGTCATGTATGAAGCACTGGCCTTGCTGCGCCTGCTGACCAAATTTTGGTGCAATAATGAACCAGTATCAATAGGTTCATCACTGTCTGGATCAACATAGTCGTATGGAGTTTTAGCTTCCATCTTCTGTGTTTTCGATATGGGTCTAGGCTGCTCTTCAACATGGGTACCTCGAACTGGTCTGCCATGCCTGCTTTCCTCACTAACGCTCGAGTCAAAGGAAGGAGTTGTATCTAATTCATCAAGCAACATTGGATTCCTATTGGTTGTGCTCTGTGGAAAAGGAGTTGACCGACCTGCAGTTCTGACAGAAGCAGCACTAACCTTAGACCGCCTGCTGCCTCTCTCGCAATTTGTAAAGGTATCGGCATCGATAGATCTATCACTATCCAAGTTATAAGATGCACTGGAGCGGTCATTTCCTCTTTGCAGCTCAGAAGACATTTTTGGTCTAGATGGCTTAAGGACTTGTTTGGTTTTCAAAGCCGTTTGTCCACTGCCATCTGACACTGCATCCTGATCCAATGATTTTCTTAGTACTTCATCATGCAAAATTGAGGTCTTCTTAGGGGACCTGCTTTTCATGCTAACACCAAATTCAACAGAAGCCGACATCTCAGTCTTGCTTCCACTTATTCTGCGTTGCTCTTGAAAATCACTTGAAAGAGTCGCCCTGGTCCCACGACCCACACCCTGGATGATGGACTCACCGGGATCAACAGATTTGTCACGGTCTGAATCAGTATCAACGAAATAATGGTCTGAACTTTTGGGTTTATTTTTTTGAAGTTCAGAAGATCCCTTCCACTTAGATGGCTCCTGATTCTCTCTCGAACTCAATGAAATCTTACCTGTATGGGGAACTTCAGCTGCATTACTAAGCAAGCTTTCTTCACTTTTCAGACTATTAACGTCACTTGATGAGATGTGCGATGGATTCCTTCTGTAGGGAGGACGAATGTAACCTTTATTTCTCAGACCACCTAGCCTGTCAAACTTGAGAATGCTTGAGCATTCAGTATCTGAATCAACCGAAGGTTCTGGGCCTCCAGTGTCAGTGTAAAAGGTTGTAGTCGTGACACTATCCAAGTCATCATCTCGTTTTGAACATGGCTCTAATGAATTCATACGCGTCTGGTCTTTGACTGCTGAGACAGATGACCTCACTGAACCCTTTCCGCCCGGAGTATACGCACTCACTGATACAGTATTTCCATCAAATGAATCATCTGAATCTGAAAATATAGGTGCTTCTTTTTTTTTGTGTTCCTTCACTTCATTTCTTGAATAAGAGGCAGTTTTAACAGGTCCATGCATAATATGAGAAGAGGGTGGTCTATCTCTAACAGAAGAAACATTACGATGAATTGGTGGACTCAGTCCATTTGCTTCTTCCTCACTGCTAGCGCCAAGGCCATCTGAGTCATCGAAAGTCGAACTAACAGGATCATAATATGGTGATGGCCCTGTGGCTTTCACATTCCTATCTGATGAGGAAGACCTATATTGCATATCAGTAGAGCGTGATGGTATACTGTAGGTATCCTTTTTTAGAGATTCTTTTCCATGTTCCCTGGACCTCCAAGGATCTAAAGTTGATGAGACTGCATTAGGTGATCTTCTTGCATCTGCAACCAAACTATCCCGCTTCGATTCAACAACTGCATCGTCCAAATCCACGAGGCTTTCACTTTCTGAACCTGAATTATCAAAAACCGCTCCAGAACCATAAGTTGACACAGGCTTTGCAGTATCTTCCCTTGAGAATATATCTTCTCCTCTAGTGGAAGAAACGGAAAATTGATGATTAGCAGTGGTAAATATTACCGCATCTACCTCCGTCTTGGAGCCATTGAAAGTACTTCCATTAAAACTTCCTTCTCCTTGCAAACTATACTTCTCATTTTCACTGGGAAGCCGCTTCATGCTCAATGTCTCACGTTCAGGAGGACTACGTGGAGAATGTCCTTCCGTCCTTTGAATGTTATCCACCAGTTGCACACCAAAGGTTTCAGCGACTGTCCCTGTCTTGGAATCACAGTAAGTGCTGTGACTGCTGTCAGTAAAATGAGACTGGCTCGGTCTTTTCTTTACACTTCCATCTTCGCTAAGATCATCTCTTACATTTTCATGATTCTGCCACTTCTTGTTCACAGTCTCTCTCTGTTGAGGTCTGGTTGGACAATGACTTTCTGTCCACTGAGCACCAGAAGCCAATAACTCATCCTCATGAGAAGAAAAATCAGACTGAGAGGAACCAGATCTGCTATGTGTTGCATTGAGATTTCTCTGGTCATATCCTCTTCCAGGCTTCTTTTCAGTACTATCTTTCACTTGTCTCTGAAATGTAGCATCTGTGGCATGGAAACTCTCAGAATGACACTCATTGTTATTTGCTAGGCCCTCTAGGAGAGCTTTATTCAGTTGTAAGTGAAGCAATTCGATAGGTATATTACCTCTCCCTGATTTACGTGATTCTGTAGAATTCTGCCTTGACATCTTCTCAAGGCTAGAGAGTTCTGCAGCTGCACGTGCAGCAATACTTGCTTTCTCTGCAGATTCAGCAGCTGCTTTTGCTGCTGCAGTTGCATCCTTGAACTGCATGTGCCAGCGACTTTTCTCAAGAACAAGATCCTCGTGCTTATATTTTATATCTAAGAATGGGTCAGCAGCTACATTTTCTGTAAAAAGAAGAACATAATTGATAAACCAGTCAAAAAATGATAAAGGATGAGTTGAATTGCACAAGTTACAAATACAGATTCATAAGCAGCACAAACTACTATCCCATTCAGCCATAAGTGCTTCAAGCTATGTCACACGGGTGCGGATACGGCAGTTTTCAAAATTTTCAGATACGCGGACACGGCTACATTAAATATTCTAAAAAATGATAAGATTAAAAAAACATTAAATTAATAGTACAATCTTGTGAGAAAATGTGTTTTATCACAAAAATACTGAATATTTGAAAGGATTGTTCACGGAAATAACTAAATGCATCATAAAAAATTGATAAAATGAAAAAAAAAACATTAAATTTTTAATGTTAGCCGTGTCTAGCCGAGTCGCCGTGTCGGAGTCGCCGTGTCGGCGAGTCGACACGGGTACTCGACCTATTTAGGCGAGTCTGTGTGACATAGGCTTCAAGAGTTCATAACTATATATTCTGTATCTGTCATCCTATATTACCCATTTTGGAGGACAGACATGTGATTCTGCCATCAAATGGAAACCCAAAGAAACCCCCACCACCACATTATATCCCTTAGATTTATTTATTATTTATTATTATTTATTATTATTATTATTTTTTTTTGGGGGGGGGGGTGCATGCTAGATGGCATGACAAACATAATTGAGAGAAATTGAAAAGTATCAAAATTCACCTGGAGCTCTTGGCTGATAATCTGGTGCAACATTAGCACTTGAAGTGCCTGGATCAGAAGCACTTAGATTCCTTGAATTTATTTGTGCAGAAGAACTAGCTCTTGAAATATTAGTGCTTGGAGCACTTCTTGGATGTTCTGGCGGTCTTATGTTTGTGTCATGATCCGCAACTTTTGTCTGAGGATTATGCTTCGGAACCTCAGGAAATTCAATAATCTTGGTTGCACTAATAAATTCAGTTGGACCAGCCTATACCCAATAAAAAAGAAAATCATAAGCTATTCTGCTTCCTATCATGCCATCAGTTGAAGTTTCAGTCAAAAAGCTTCATAACACTTACAAATTTTGTCTCGGGCAGATCTGAAACTTGCTCTTCAACTGCATGAGGATCCCAATCAACATTGTGTTCTTTTGCAATTGCAGCCAACATCTTTAATTTTGTCTGACCATCAGGTGTTTTAGCTGATAGCTTCTCAATGACCTGGAAAAAAGCAATATGACCATGCCAAATAACCAAGGCTGAAAATGATCAGCATGCTTTTAAGGCTGCAATCTATCATATTTTTATAACTACTACAGGAGCTGGTTTTAGTGTAATTTTAACATGTCAAGTGCTTCCAGAAGAAGTTACCGTGCGGTTCACCCGAGATCCAGCTCGAAGTTCCACAGCAGCAGACACAAACTCCTTCCCATACTTTGACGTAAAATGGTGGTGGACATCTGTAAATTCTTGTATTTCAGCACATCGTTGAGATGCAAACAGTAAGCTGGAGATTGGTTCTTCAAGGTCAAGGGGACATTTTCTGAGACAAGAAGGAAACATGAAGATGAGAAACTGCAGTCAATTAACCTGATACACAGTTATATCCATCTAATTATATTTATGAGTCCGTTAGGTCTAGGAAGTCAGATGAAGCACTATATAGACTGATATGTTTGGTAAGAAAGAATAGCACATGGTCCACTATAGAGACAGATTCACTTCATAAGAAGAGAAATGCAATTGAAAACTTATGACCTTGTGGACTACCAAAAACATGGACATATTATAGGACAACCGACATCTGAAAAGACCTTAGCAATCAAACCATGTACATCAGTACATGTGACTAGAGGCAGGTAATCACATTAGAGAAAAAGTTCCATGAACTAGGTTCAGCACATATAAGATACTAATTGCCAGATTACTCACAATGACACATAAAGTTAGTTAAAGATGCTACTTAAATCATAAACTCGGAAGCACGGTAGCCTTGACATAGATACAATATAAATGTTAAAAATGAGATTAACTTTCCTCCAATACATTACTTCTCCAACCTGATAAGGTAACTTGATCTAATGTGAGGCTATCCTCATCCCATATTTTCGTCATAAAAAAACATGGGCCTGTGGGGTAGGGAGAAAACTGGAAAGAGTTCAAGAAGATTGACAAAAAGTGTTGTTCCTTAAACAGCCATGCTCTGCAATACTTGGTTCCTCTGTATAATTCCTTTTGTCTTCTTAGCCTACAGATTATCTTTTCGCATAAAATCTTTTCAGCAAGATATTTAATTACGTGATCAACAGAATAATTTTCAACATATGAAGTAAATATGGCATCATGTAAGCTATAAATATCATGATTCATGATCATACTTTTGTGACTCAATAATTGGTAAACGGGCTACGATTTGTTCACAAAATGATTCAAGTAGGTCGTATGCTGCAATTGTGTTCACCTCCTTATAAAGATGCTCAACCTGAAAGATGTAGAAGTTAGGTGTGAGTAATTAACTGAATAACAAAAAAAATGAGAAAACACAATAAAAAAGTAGATTATAAGATAGCAAATACATGTCACAGACAGATGACCATGCACACAGAGAGAGAATAAAGAAAAAAGTGAAAACTACTATTAATTCATTAACAAAGAAGTAACAGCAAACATATATATTAGCCATAAATGGAAAAGGTCACAAGGAGAAGCGTAAGCAAATAGAAAAAAGATTGAAATAAAGGAACACTGGCCTGGTAGCACTTTTGAATATGCAGGTATCACATTCTTGACAATTCAATATGAGAGATCAGAGATTGTGACAACAAAGATGTAGGGATGCCAATGAAATATACAGGGGGATTGTGCAAAAATTTTCTTAATCATGCAACATATGGAAATATAGGATTTCCATGGTTTACCTACTTAAAGATGTGTACTCAACAAATAAATTAATTCAAAAAATATCACTTGGAGATTGACAAAGCGGATTTAACCTGTGTAAAGGGCTGCATACAGATCAAATATACTTTTCTATGGGCACAATTACTCAAATGTATTACAAGAAAATAATGTAGTGCAGGATATAAGCAAGTAATGCCTAACCTACCATGATGCATGCTTAATAACCCCTTGCAATCGTAACTGGGCAAATTAGGTGAATAAGTCGGCCATTATTCTTCTTCTGGAATCAAAACCTACAAGTGGTTGGATCTCCTTATCTTAAACTTCCTTCACAGTTGATCTGAACCATACATGTTTAATATTGCCAATTGCCATGTTAAATTTGATTAATGAATATGATGACCCTTATAACCCTAATATGCTACGGATCTCCTGACGGTTGTAGTTATGAGAAAAGATTATCTAATCCATAGTATTTCTGTTATACCTGATGCCATAGGCCAACGACAGACTATATCGACCTAGCTATGTGGGTTAATTTTGGCATTCATGCCATAGGCTAACGACAGACTATATCGACCTAGCTATGTGGGTTAATTTTGGCATTCAGTCTGAAGGATGCAGCAAGTTTGATTCTCAAAGTGCACAGCCCCTCATTATAACACCAAGGCAGTGCAACACCCTTCTTTCTGCGCAAGTAGATGGAAATTCAAGAGTGACACTGACAGGTGCATATTTCACCAACCATAAATTGCTACAGATTGTGGGTAAGAAAAGGAGCCTCCCAAAGAATCAACAGTGAATCAGGTCCACACTCCACAGTTAACATGTTCCATATTAGCCTATACGCAGTGCAGTTGAAAGAGTGGTGGTTTTTCCTTTTCCAAAGATAAAGGAAGATGTTCTCACAATATGCTTCATAACTGAAGCTAGCCACCATCCACTGTTACTTGATCAAGAAATAAATACCAACCACATAAAAAGAACATTCCCCGATAGCAAACCTTGGAGATTATTTATAAAACCAGGAACGAGAAAGTTCCTAATTTTGTACGATCCAATTTCCAGGAAAATCACTGTTTCATGATGAAGCAACACAGAGACAAATCGGATCAACTAATGCTCTAAGAAACAATCATCTCCTGAAACGGAAAAATGATTCAATTTATTCTTTAGCAGCCCCAAAATTCGATAATAAGCAGGTGTTACAGCTCAGACAGATAAATGTATACCATTGCTGATCACTGGATCAAATAGTTACATGATACACTGGAACCAGTTTAGCTTTCCATTTAGGGGGGTAGGGGACGGAAGGAAAGAAAAACCGTCACGATGCTCACCAAGGTTTAGAATTCAGCCAAGGAAACAACTAAATTCATAGTCCCATTAACAATATACACCATGTTAAAATAGTTGAATTCTCATATCGATACAGAGGTCATACATAGGCATAAAACTGTATCAAGTTCACAAAATTACCAACATCGAACCTTAAGAGATCTAAGTCACGGAAACGAGAAATTACTGCCAAAGCTTCAATAATTATTTGGCGTAATTGAGGTGCATGATGGAAACTACTTCCCACACGACAAAACTACAAAGTACAAATCGTAGGTTAATTCAAGCAACTAATAAGCTGGAAAGAAAATGGACATACCCGAGCCCTGGCTGTTTGTTCTTGGCCTGACTGGAGAATTTGAGCCAAATTTCTCTTCATCACCTTCAATTGTTCCTCCCTCTTAATCCTCAACAACTTCATTCTTGACATCGCAAGCTTCAGCGACGTCTTGCTGCTCGAAAACCAACCAAAAGAACAAAACGAAACTGAGAACTCACAATCGCAATTCAGGAAACAACTCCAATCAAACCATAAACCCACGTCGACTTTTAACAAAATGAGCAACACCCACATCGCAAATTTGACGCCAAATTGATATTTTATCAAGTCACGCAACATCCATATCACAAAACCGATTACACATCTCATTAGAAGAAGACGAAAAGGCGGTTAGATACGAAGAGCCACATCAATTCGCCAACGTTCTTCCCATCAGAAAAAGTTTCGTAATTTACAAAAAAGAAAATCAACAACAACCGACTCGCACCATTTTCCGGCGTTGAAACTCCTCTTGAATAACTTGTGGCTGGACATCTCAGGATTATTCGATCATCAACAGGGAGGAGAAGAAGAGAGGACGGGAGAAAAAGGATCAGGAAAGAAGAACCAAGTCTAGCCTCATCTATTCAGCTTAGAATTGCTATATCCAAGAGAGAGAGAGAGACAGAGAGTGAGAGAGAGGGCGAAACTTCGACGCAGAGAAAACAGAGAGGTTTCCTTGCCGTTGCTAAGGTCAACATGATCGTGTCTTCGTGGGAAGATTCCTTTCTTTCTCTCCTTAGCGGTAAAACGCATACGCGCCCATCCAATTTACGTCTCTCTCCTCGGAAGTATTGATTATGCGGGTCGGATCAGAGATCTCATTGAACCATAGCAAGAGCAAGAGCATAAACGGGTCGGACCTAAGCTGGACCGAGGTAGATCTAAACCCGGATCCAAATAAAAGTAAGGCGATGGTCATCAAATTAAAGATATGGAATCTTATTAGGGTGGTTTTTGATGGTCTCGGATCTCAAATTCAAAACCGATTCAGAAGTTCTTCTAATAAATCAGGATTTCTTTTAATCGTCTCGGATTCTTCCAACAACGATACGCTCGCTGATATGCGAATCGGGTCAGTATCAGAAATAAAATGTCCAAAATTACAGTTAATAAATATTGACGGATACAAACATCGAAGGTCCTGATGTGCTTGCCTAATTATGCCCACTGTGGCGAGGTCCATTATCAATTATATTGGACCAAGTCAATCTCTGTGCATCTACCGCTTATAAATGCTTATACAATAAAAATTGTGACCCAATTTTGATATAAAATTCCGAAAATATATGCAGATCCATTTCAATAATTAATCTAATGGGCCCCTCAAATGAAAGGGAATTCCAGTGGATCTGGATCAACCCGATTCGGTGACACGTCCGATCACATATTATCAGAACCCCTTTTATTGGATTGTTTTCGGGCGTACAAACTTTATGATGTTATTCTTTTGAACTGTAAAAGATGAGATCACGACACTCAAGTTGAAGATGTACTGTATTCGATTAAGATCGAACAAAACGCAAGACTCCGAGGACAAAAAGAGAGTTGAGGCGCTTTCGAGTCTTGTTTAAATGGTAAGTTGTTAACCTCATATTCACCCAAAATAAGAACTTTATTAAGATTCATTTCAAGTTCTACAGTTGCATTTGATAAACATTTCCTCCATGAAAGATAAGGGAAGAAATTATTATGAGAAGAGTTTCCGCGTTGGATCTCTCATTAACTGGAAGAATTGAATTGAATTGAATAGACGAAAAAATGATACAAAATTATTGGGCCTAACAAGGCCAAGTTGGCCGACAGCCACGATTTGAGTGGCCCAACTGGCTCCAAATGGGCTCCGGACTCGGCGAAAAAGAATGACCGACTTTGGCGAGTCAAAGCGTTGACTCTCTATGGAAGGCATATGCAGATTGCAGGCACTTGTAAGGGCGGAACCAGGATTTCGTTTAAAAACGGGCCAAAAAATACAACTTCAAATTTGGGTAGGGCAAAAATGAATCTAAATAAAAAAATACATTGATCAACTAAATTTTTTTTATTTTTTTAATGTAATTTTTTTTTTCAGTTACTTAAGGGCGGGCCATGACCTAGGCGGGCCCTCCCCTCCCTCCGCCCCTGGGCACTTGGCTCCAAATTGGCCCTGGATCTAGAGAAAAGTTTGACTAATTTCATGTTGACTACATCGCAGGAGGCATATGTAGACTTATGTGGGCACTTGCCCACACAACCCTTCGTAAATTGCTTATTTATATTAATGTCTCATAGCCATTCACTTATATGTAATAAAAATACATGTAAATTTAATCACCTTAAATTTAGTTTTTTCGAACCATACCCGTTGGGACATTTTTGGGTTATGTTTATTAAAACATTATGTATAGGTAATGTAACACACTTGTATAGTTTTTATTTTGTATATTGTTATGGGTACTGATAATGATAATGATAATATAGAACTAACATCTGTCTTTGCGGTAAGTAATCGTTCAAGGAGGAAGACTTCCTTGTTACGTTTCATAACTTTCGACGTAAAAGTGTGGAAAGCATAAGTCTCGAGGAGCATTTGGACACGAAACCAGAATTATATTCCATTCTGGTACGTTTTTATTGAAATTAAAAAGTGAGATAGAGACTCTCTGGGTGGGCCAGTGACCACACGGACCCTTCACATAATTCAGTTTATGACATGTTGGTGTTCTTCAAATCTAGCATTAAAAGAAGTAAAGCTTGTATATACACTATAAAAAAAATACATAAAGGGAAATATATATCAATTATCTGGCTTGTTGTTAGGGAGGGGGATACTGAGAAGCTGAAGCCCTCGTCTTCTTGGGGTTTAGGGACTGCTTTGGGATCTGAGTAGTTGTGGCGCTACTGTTTGTAGTATAAAGGAGTAGCATCTACGAGAATTGAACCCACGACATGTTGTTTATATGCCAACCAACTCGACTAGTTATGCTATATCTGATGACCCTCTTACTCCCGTCACCTTGGGGTTTACGGTCTATTTCTGGATCTGACAGGTTGTGGCGTTATGGTTTGGCGTATAAAGAAATGTCATCCACGAGAATTGAACCAAAGACATGTTGTTTATACGCCAGCCAACTCGACCAGCTATGTTATACCTGTTGGGGTTTGTCTGGGGAACTTTCTTTATATAGAACATGATGCATCCATAATTATGAGTTGGGTAGAGGGTGGTTTCAAAGGTATGAATGAATTGGGTGGTGGTTGGTTTTGTAATCAATGAGTTAGTTCTTATTCAGCCAAAAGTCAAGCAAAAAAAAGACACAAAGGAGCTGAAGAGTGAAAAACTGCAAACACAGATGGAGCAGGACCAATATGGAATCCATTGTAGTAAAAAAATCACAAAGTCATTACCGTGAAAATAAATTACAAAATCTTGCGTGTTTGATTGCCCGAATCTAAGATATCAAATTTTAGGGTTCATGGATTTAAGAACAGGCCCCCCTTTCCCCCTCTTAAATATGATATTTTCTCAATCTAAAAATGTAAAATGAGAATTTTAAGTGTGTAACTTAGATCCCCAGTTTGATAAACACTGAGTTTTAAATCTGAATTGTTTGTCGCACCAGCAAAAGCATGTCCCATCAGATTCATGGATGGATTTCAAATCTGAAGCAATCAAACACCCAAACTAAAAAGAAACTTGACGCTATTTTTGATCTCGTTAGATATACGATCCAAGGTGATCTGATATTTACGAGGATTTGAAAATATTGGATCTCAAATTATTCTCCCGATTGGGTATTAAACAGTGGCGGAGCCAGAAAAATTGGCTGGCGTGAGCAGGTACCTTGAAAAATTGGCTGGCTGGCGTGGGCATCCCCATCTAACACCTATAGCGGTGGTTTTCGTCACCGCTATTTAATTTCGGCCACCGCTATATGATATTTTGGGCTCCGCCACTGGTATCAAATGACATTCAAGCTAAAATGAATGATAGAGAAAGCACCTATGTCACCAGAGTGCGGGGTGCGGGTGCCGATGTTGAAGCGGCACATTCCAAAAAGTTTAGGTGCCTCGGTGCGGCGATGGTATTTTATTATTATTATTATTATTATTAATTTATTATATATATAACATAATAAGTATGCATATATTATTATTATAATTTAGTTATTAATGTATATAACATACTTGAATAATTGTATTGTATAGAAAAATATCATAACAGCATATATTATATAAGTAATTTAATAATATAACATTTTAATTGGGCTTTATTGTGAATCGGAGCTGCACCCATATCCGGTGCGCACCCGATTCAATGCAACTCGGGTGCGGCAATAAAATAGATGAGTCTGGTGACATAAGAAAGCGTTACTTAATGTATTTTAGAAGGCCCACAGTGCCCACACGCGATCAAACGCTCACGGGTGTCCATGAACGTGCTAACTGTTAACATGTGAGGGAAGAACGACCTTCCCAGTAGGGGACCGACCCGCCGAAGTCGAGACGAGGACGAGTTTTGTAAGAGGTTCAGGCAGAATTTGTACAGTGGAAGATGACGTGACCCAGAAGCTTTGTCAGAATTTCAGCAAATGTCAACTTTTTTTACAAAACTTAGCTTTCAGTTTCACCCTCTCATTTCCCTTGTTTTCCCGCCTTTTCACAGCTATAGATTTTTAAAACATTGGTAAAACCTAAACATAGAAAAAGACTTGAAAACTTAATCTTATTTGATTATTTCGAGAATGGCTTCAATATATATAAAAAGACATAAAAAAACACAATAAATTAAATGGTGGTTTAAAACTTAAAAAAATGTTAAAAAAAAACATTAACAACAAAAAACCACGCTTTAGCCCCGTTTTTTTCACTTTTTACATTTTTTAAAGTTTTTTTTTAATTCCAAACATTTTTTTGTCATTTTCTATTTTTTATTTGTTGCAAATTTACTTATTTTTAATGTTTGTCTTATTAGTTTCTCACGTATTTTATTTTCCTTTTATTTTTAGTTTTTTTTTTATTTTAAAAAATTTACCATATTTTTCTTAATTTTTAAAAATTTATCATATTTTTCTTAATTTTTTTTCAAGCTCGTCGTATTATAACCGAGAAAAACCTTACTGTTTAAAACTCCGAGAGATGTTATTTGTAACTATGGTTAAAAACTTAAGAAAACCTTGAATCATTGTTAAAATCATCTGTTTTAAATGAACAATCTTAGATAGATGGTTGAGTGATTCTAAATAGCTAAGTTGTCAATAATATATATATATATATATATATATATATATATATATATATATATATATATATATATATATATATATATATACTTTAAAATATTTATGAAAGAGAAAATGAAATGAATTTATAAGTTTAAAGGGGTGTAGCATAGCCGATGGAAGTTCAGTCATATTCGATTCCAATGAACAGTAGGTAGAATGGTGGAAACTGTGCAATTTAAGATTTTTTAAACCGCTTCATTTTTCATCTTTAATTTTTCTAATAAATTTTTGCACTTCCATACGTTGAAGAACACTATATAAATATATTGCTCTTTGTGTATATTCATTGAATGATTGAACTGTAAAAGCTACTTCATTTGTTTATTATTGCAGTTTCTTAAAGAAATTAATCAAATAAAAAGGAACACGCTGCCCCTGCATTTGCCTCACGCGTGATTGATGCTGCCCTGATCGAGTTGGCTTTGAAATAATTTATTTAATTATTTCCCGTTAAAAAAAAAAATCGCAAGGAAGGGATGCATTTATGGAACGTCAAAATACACTTTTCTTTTTATCAAAAATTTGTAGAAATGTTTTTAAGGTTGAAAGCATAATGACCAAAAGGCCCTTATAAAAATGTTAAAGCTTTAATGAATTAAGAAACTGCCTCAAGGAAAGTAGTGTCGAGTTGAAGTTGAAAGGTCATATGAATAGGGGTGGACTTAAAATATTTTTTTTTTAAAGGATAGAAAATTATTTTCAAAATTATGCCAAGTTAAAAATTTTGAAAAACATACATATATATATATATATATATATATATATATATATATATATATATATATATATATATATATATATATATATAAAGTATTTTCAAAATTGGTGAAAGCTTATCAGTTTGATTTTAGTGGATATTTCAATAACAAATGACATATGACGTTATTCTAGAGTTGATTTATTTATTTTATAAATATAATAATGCATTTTTGTTTCCACAGAGCGATTGAAGTAGTGATCAATAACTCAATTCACCGCACTGACAGCCCAAGCAATTGGATTCATCATCTGTTTTTTATAACGTTAAAATGTGGAATGGACTTTTTTTATTAAAATAAATGACCTTAAATGTGAGAGCCGTCTTCCTTTATAAGTTTTTTCTTTAGAAAAAAAAAAAGGACAAAAAGTTCCTAATGTCTAAGTAAATGACAATCATCTATCTTGTTTGAAATCGAACTATGAAACTTTACTCAATGCTCGTTTAGCAATAATAACAAGTTGTTGTTATGTTCCATTAATATGCCTTAAAGATTGGAGCACATTCCAAGAAGAACACTCATCTATGAATCTACCTTAGAGGTAGGCATCTACTGCAAACATGTTTTCAAAGATCACCATAAGCAAAAGAGAGTGAAGAGAACAATGGATGTCGTTTCAAAATTTTGACGAGAGACAAAATATCATTTTTTTAATTGTTTTTTATATGGAACAAGTGAAATTTTTAAAATTTTACATTTAATTTTTTTAAAAATTTAGGTGGGAACAAGCCCATGGGGCCCTACCCTGGCTCCGCCCCCAGATCAAACGACTTTGATCCCCAATATCCCAGGAGTCCAGACTCAGATGGACTCAGATGGAGACAAATAAGCACTTGTTAGATAGCAAGTAAATATTTGGTGTAAAGTTATAAAATATCATCATAAAAAAACTATCCTTCCCTTGCTGAAGAAAGATATTTTGTTTTTGGGGCATCTATCTGTCACTTTATATAAAATCTTAGCGTTTTTTATTTCATGAGTGGCTCTCTGAGAATTTTGCTCAACAGTTCAACTTATTTATTAACTTTGGAAATTTAGTGGTGATTTGTTATTTGCTGAAGCTTAGATTATTTATTTTTGTATTTTTTTCTATTTTTTTAAAATAAAACTCTTTATAGAGCTCTACAGCCAAGTTTTAATCCAAAATCAAGTTACCACTGGGTTCACCTTCTTCTGTGGCTGACTACAAGAACCCTTCATATAAGTTAACTAACACAAGTCGTTTAAAGGGGTTGGATGAGAGTACAATAAGAAATGGATCCTTAGATCTGGATCCAAATTAAAAGACCCAAATTAAAAGCAAACAATACATAAAAACTCAACATATGAAAATTGGATATGGATCTCATTTACACTCGCTCCTCCATCATATTTGGAGACATTGCTATTGTTTATTGTACTGATCAATAGTCTGTGCAGTAAATGACAAATGATGTACAAGGCAAATTCCTGAGTGTGGTGCTGAGGTGGGCAGACAAGATTTTAAAAGTTGAGTGCATTTATGAATAATTTGTTGTTGCACTCTGCATGTTACGGGCCGACTTTTTCAAGCCTATTTGAGCAATGCCTAAACTGACCAAACAACATATCCTTTTACTGGTTTGACCGGGCTATACATAATCGTCCCGCAACACTGCCCATGTTTCGTTTTATCGTCCACGATCACCTACTAAATTTCTCGATTTTGTTTCTTAATCAGTGAAAAAATTGCAGGTATACTGTGCAGATCTATCAGGCTTGTAGATGAGAAAGTAAGTGCCTTTTTTTTTTATGTTTCATTTTGTATTTGACATATATATATATATATATATATATATATATATATATATATATATATATATATATATATATATATATATATAAAATAAGAAAATATATTGACCTGAGCCAATGCGTATCAGCTGATACGCATATTAATGGTGGAGCTAATTTGAGATACTATATGTAGGCTGAATAAAATAAAAAATCCAAACCTGCTTGTTTATTGCAATATATATAGGTGGTAATTGTTGAAAATATTCTTGCAAGACAAACCCAAAACATATTGATATTTAAAAGTTTTGATATTTGATTATGAAATCATATCAGTTTGGATATAAGAAACGACATCCGATCGAATTTCCAGATTCCGATTCAGATTTAGTCAGGATAATAGTTTAAATTCGAATAAATATCTTGTAATGAATGTCTATACTATGGTTTGGATTAGATCTAACAGTTGGATTTGGATGTTAATTTAAAAATCAAATTCAGATCGGATTTGAGTTATGAATTCAGATTTTGGGTTTGGATACGATATCATTTTTTTTCATCCGAAATTCATATTTGAATCTAAATATATAGATATTTGAAAAAACGGAAATGGAAAGTATACATCCAATTCCAATTGTATCCTTAAGATTGCCTACAGCAAAGGAACTAAACAGAGAAGCCCTTCAAATTTGTTCATGGATTATTGAAAAATTTAAAGGAATAAAGGAAAAAAGAGTAAATTCATAAATGTGCCTACTTGTAATGAAGTTTATGTTGGGGCATTGCATTGTGAATTTGCTTGTTATAAAATTTAAACCCAAACTTATTATCGCTCTTTGTAGAAAGAAAAAGAAAAAGTTCTAACTTAATGACAATAGGTAGATTCATGAAATACTATTGTTTTGCAAATCAGTTCCAATTTCTCGAGAAAATTTTATCGATTTTTGGGACATATTCATAGAACATTACCACAAGGTTGCTGTCACCAAACACCTCTAAAAAATGTTCTTGATGGATCCGAGACTTAAAGTATAGGAAGGGAATGATATTTTAAATAAACATACATTTTAAAAGTAATGTTGATATTGACAAGAAGTATGATCATTAACTTGGCATTGAAAAAAGAGAGGAGAAATATTTAGATATTCTTATAAAAAAAGAATGTATAAATATTAATTCTTACACTCCTTAAGGTAGATGTTGTCTTCCGTTTTAAAAACCGACGTTAGATTTTTATTTTTTATTTTTTAATATGGTATTAGAGCATGAAGATCCCCATGTGGTGCACAAGAAACTAAGGTAGTGTTTGATGGCTTGGAATTTTAGAATTGGAAATATATTTCTGGAAATATATTTCCTGGAATAAAGGAATGAGAAAAATTTTTCCGATTCCCATTTTGATGTGTGTGTGATGACTGAGAAATATATTTCTAGAAATATATTTCTGTGTTTGATGATAAAGAAATATATTTCCAAAATTATATTTCTGTGTTTGATAACAAAGAAACATATTTTCAGATTTAAGCTTTTGATAATAATGGTGTTTGAAATGCATTGCAACATCCCCAGATGCTCTCATGAGCCACGAGCTAAACATGAAATCATACATCACAACCATCTTTCATGCGAAGATAATGATGCCTATGGCGAAACAAGCTATAAGACAATATCTTAACAGTTTTTGCACATTAGAATGACGAGAGATTAGCCTACCTTCAAAAAATGAGACACTGCTGAGAGCCAAAGCAACAGTGATACATGTAGGCAAGATTGATATGGTCAAAGCAGATTCCAAGTTGAGAAGCCGTCCGACAATAGCAGTAGAATATAAGGAGAAAACTGTGGAAATCATCACAGCAGAGAAAATCTCTGCAGCATGCCTTTTTACCAGCTGAAAAAGTACACAAATGTGTTATCTAGGAATACAATAACTCAGTAAAGCTAAACATTGAAATACATTTTATTTTATTTACCTATTGGATTTATCGGAATGTCTAGCTGGAACGTAAAAGTTCATATCAATAGGCATTTATGTTAGTGGTCATTGGTCAATAACCATGAAATGTTTCATGAACTTTTCTTGCACAAGCTTCTGAAGTGTGTAGCTAAAAGCACTAGGTGAGCTATTAGTAAAAAGCTTCTGTCACCAGCTCCAGGATTTGATGACACTTTAGTGAGATAATCTCCTCCATAAGACCACAACTTATGAACAGTAGGTTGTGCAAGAACACTTGGTTAGACCTTCGCAGGAGCCAGTTGAAAGACATGCCAATGGAATCCACTTATACCATCTACATGAGAACCTGCACGTGTCTGTGTGCATGCATGCATGGCCAGGTCCACATGTAAATGATATACAACTATTCCTCTGACTAAAAGTAGCTGAAGATCAATAATAGGAAGTCCATGCTAAAGATTACTAGAAAAAGGGCTATACTCTATACAAGTAATTTTACCTGCAAAAATGACATTAACATAACAAAAAATAGAACCAAGATGCGATCACTTTTGCTTTAGTTTCAGATGTCAGATGAGGAAGCCAGTGATGGCTTGAGAAACAAAAGAAGATGCCAACAAGATGCTTACTCAATACTCCACAGTAGATGGTGACAGAATTTACCCACATCTCAAATGTGATCAAAGGGAACATGTTCTTTATCACTGAAAGACTTAATACCATAAGGTTCCAGGAAATGCTATGATAGAAAGAGCGAACTAGGATCAAGAAATGATGTGATGTTTCCTCTTATTCAGTTCAATGTCATTATGCAAACAGTACAGTATTTCAGACAACTAAATCTAATATATATATATATTAGAAAGTGCAACGTGGCTATTAGGATTTAGGGATGTTAGCAGCAGCCTGAAATATTTCAATGAGCATGACAAGTTTGAGACATTGAAATATGAAAATGAAACAGAACAATAAAAATCACATTATTAGAAGTGTTTCAGACGGCTGAAGTGAAGAAAGGTTGGAATATCACATAAAACAGAAAATGAAAATGTGCCACTTTTTCAGGACATTCAATCAAACCAGAACAATAAAAATCTTCCTTTTTCTGTACCTGTCTTATTAGCCACATTATTAGAGTCTTCCTTTTGCGGCCATGATTGGAGTCGGAGATGGTTATTAGAGTCTTCCTTTTGCGGCCATGATTGGAGTCGGAGATGGTTAGAGTTACAGAAGGAAGAAAAAAAAGAGATTACCACATTACCGAGATCATCGAACTCTTGCTGAAAAACTGTCTCATAAATGTCAGCAAATCAAAATAAGCATTGCAAACATATGTAATCAAAATGTCAACTAAAGATCACTGCATTGCGCCATTGCCCATTCACAGAAAGAGTAAAAATTTAAAAGATGGGGATATGAAACACATAAATCACAAAGCAAAATCACCACGAGTCAAAGAGAAAGAAAGAGACACCTTAGGATTTGCTCCAAGGCAGATGGAGAGCGAGAGGGAAAGAGAGAGAGAGAGATCCTCCAGAAAGAGACGGGTACAGAAAGAGGTGACCAACTAGGAATCGGGTGGGATCACGAAAACGAAAACGCCTAAACAAAGAAAAGAAGCAAGTTAGGGAAAATGGCCTTCAGAGAAGGAAGATAGAATCCACCAGAGATTTGAGAAGGAGAGAGGGTGAAAAGTCCATTAACAATGTTGAAACGCTCACCTTGTTAAGGAGCTTCACGATTTTCTCGTTCGAGTGGAAGTGAGAGGGCGAGAGAATACCGGGGATTGAAGCAGGGGATTGAAGCAGCGGCAACCCACCTCCTCGCTTTCTCCCCATTACCCGACGCTCGCATACTGCATAAGCCAGAAAGCTTCGAAACGGTGCTGCGTGTGTGGGGTGAGGCAGCAACAAGGCAGCGACGGAAGACGAGGGGAACCCAAAATGCCCGCTGGAGAAGCCCTAAAAACGAAGCGGGTCTTCGTAGTTCGGTCGTCCTTCTGGGGTCGTCCTTTTTGTGTGATGAGGCTGCGGCGAGAAGAAGCGGCAGGAGGAAGACGCGAGACTCTGGCAGGAGGAAGACGCGAGCCCGTGCAAAAAAAAAAAAAAAAAAACCGGAAATATGTTTCCACCCCTCGCGGTGGAAACATGTTTCCGGAAAAATTATTCCGGAAACGGGTTCAACGGTTACAAATTTAATTCCGTGTTTGATAAACCGGAATTTTTTTTAAAATTTGAATTTTTATTCCATCGCTACAGTAGAATACTCGCCCATCAAACACTACCTAAAGAGCATTATGCAAGTGTTTAACGTTATTAAATAAAATTTTCACAATAAAATGTAGGTTATCATTGATAAAAAATAATTTTGTGACCTATAAAGGAATTATATATATATATATATATATATATATATATATATATATATATATATATATATATATATATATATATAATAGCATTATTATCATCAAGGAGGGTCGTTGACTTGTGTTATCACCCCAAATTTTTCAAAAAACGGGGTTATTAAAATTTTGGGTTTATTATTTTTAAAATGAATTTTAAATCCAAGTTTAGATCCAAAATCTAAGTTTAGATCCAAATATAACATTTCAAACTCAAAATCCAATTATCAAATTCAAATTAGATCCAAAATAGAGCAAGACCCATTTGCCTCTCCTTTTGACCAAAAACCTCTTTTTAAAGGGTGATTTTAGTCTTTTTGGACAAGACTTATTTGCCCATCCTTTTGACCAAAAACCTCCTTTTAGAGGGTGATTTTAGTCTTTTTGGATGAGACCTATTTGCCCCTCCTTTTGACAAAAGAAACTTCTTTTAGAGGGCGATTTTAGTCTTTTGGCAAACAAGACCCATTTGCCCCTCCTTTTGACAAAAAAAACTTCTTTTAGAGGGCGATTTTAGTCTTTTGACGAAAAAGACTCATTTGACCCTCCTTTTGACAAAAGAAACTTCTTTTAGATGGTGATTTTAGTCTTTTTGGATGGACAAGACCCAATTTAAAATATATTTTTATAAGCCTAATGGCCAATCATACCTATTTTCAAACCATTTCTTTTTCAAAATAATTCAAAATTATGTGAAATTCGGATGAAAAAGGGGGGAAATTCA
>JAANDH010000465.1:0-43654 GCA_011799765.1 Nymphaea thermarum
CCACTTGTTCTTGCTGGTTCAGGATTGCTCCCATCGATATAGGTCATGCGATCGCGAGCCGCAATCCCCATAGTCATAGCGGGCGACCACGAGAAATAGTTCTCCTTTGTGAGACGAAGATTTATAACTTGCATGGGAACATTCTCAGTTCTAACGCCCCCGATTTCAGTTTGATTGACGGTCGACGAGGAAGAGGCTGACATAGAGATCAACCGGGCAAAGAAGAGAACAAAAAACAGATAACAGAGAGTAAAACAACTCAGGTCACCGGAAACAGGTCGCCGGAACAGGTCGCCGGAAACAGGTCACCGGAATCAGGTCGCCGGAATAGGTCGCTGGAACTTGATGGAGTCTGGCGGTGACAGACGTTGGGCAGAAACAGACTGTCGGGCGGCAATGGCAGAGAGGAAGGCGTCGGGCTGAGTAATGTCGCAGGCTGAGACAGATGCGTCGGGCGGAGCGGTGCAGGCTGAGACAGATGCGTCGGGCGGAGGCAGAGCGTCGGGCGGCGGAGGGAAAAACAGAGGCAGTGCGTCGCACGAAGGCTCAGGCGACAGAGACAAACCGTCGGGCGGCGCAGGGAAAAAAAAAAACAGAGGCAGAGTCGTCGCACAGCGGCTCAGGCGACGGGCGGAGCTCAGGCGGAACCGGCGGAGGATACTCAGGCGGAAGCGACAGAGGATGCTCAGGCGGAGGCACGGAGGAACGCACAGGCTGAGACGACGGCGAGGCAGCAGGCACGGTCGTCGGGCGGTGATCGGTGAACAGTGTCGGTAGTGGGTAATGAACAGTGCCGGGCGTAAGTGATGAACAGTGTCGGGCATAAGGGATGAACAGTACCGAGTTAGGGATGAACAGTGCCGGAACTTCACGGCTCTGATACCATGTAGAGAAATGAATACGAAGAGAAAGGAAAACAAGAACTCAATGTAACGTGGAAAACCCTCAATACGAGGGAGAAAAAACCACGAATGGGGAGGAGTCGGTGCTCACCAGCAGCCAGACTCTCTCTCCTGATAATTTCATTAACTTGAAAATTAGGGTTACAGAGACATAAGTATGCCCTAACAAGGCCATACTGGATCGGGTCCAGACCTGGACCCAAACACAAAGATCCGTCAACAATTTTGTTTGCCACAGGGGATATATTTCTTCGATCGTTGGGTATAAAATAAAATCAAGCAATATAACGAGGCACTTGTTAGGGTTTCTAATGGGGTGATTAAGAAAAAAACTAGTGCAAAATGACATGCAAATGCATATTAACATGTACATATTTCGTGAGTGTTTTTTTTTTGTTGGACAAGTCTCAACCTCAAAAATTACAAGAAGAAATCCCAACCCCAAACACTCACTCTCATCATGCATTGGCTCATATAAATGGAATATTAGAATATCATGCATGAGCATCATTTCAAGCATGAATGATGAATGAAGACAATATAACAAGTATATTTTTGGAGATAAATGAAGATTTGGATTTTGTTCCGTCTTGCTCATACTCCCGATGCACTCAAGAGTAGCACTTGATTCCGGATCCTTTGAGCTATCTTGCATGGCCATAGGGAGACGGCAAGAGGAAAATGAAGATATGAAAAAAAAAGATTGCATGATCTAAGCATGAAAATAAAAGATCATCTCATCTTCTCATGCTCCCGGTGCACTTGAGCATAGCCTGTTGAGTCTAAAATTAGATAGTGAGAGTTATCTCATATGGCCATGGGAAGAGGAAGAAGAGAGAAAAGGAGGAAATGAATTTGAATGGAGGTTTACATACCTCAGATATTAATGATATTGAAAATGTCATGAAGAGAAGATAAAATGAAAATAGAAATAAAGGAAGATTAAATACCTCGAATGTGATTGATATTGGAAATAAGCCCTCTTTTGAATGATCTTGGACTTACTTTGAATGAGGCTCCCAAGATGTTGAAGATGAAGAAAAATTGAAAGAGGAAGATGGACAGAGAAAGAGCTTAAGAGAAACCCTAAGTCTTCAAGTGAGAATACTATAGGGTTTTTCCCAAGGCTAACTCTTGCCTAAGAGGGGGGGGGGGGGGGAGTGAGGGCTATTTATAGAAGATTTTGGAGCCAAAACCTTAAATTTGATTTTTTTTAATTTCACCCATTTTTCATCCTAATTTTACATAATTTTGAATTATTTTGAAAAAGAAATGTTTTGAAAATGGGTATGATTGGCCAGTAGGCTTATACAAATATTTTTTTAAAATGGGTTGGGCCTTTGTCCACCCAAAAAGACCAAAATCACAATCTAAAAGGAGGTTTTTTGTCAAAAAGAGGGGTAAATGAGTCTTGTCCACAAAAAAGACCAAAATTACCCTCTAAAAGGAAGTTTTTTTGCCAAAAAGAGGGGCAATTGGGTTGTGCCTACCAAAATTGCCCTCTAAAAGAAAGTTTTTTTATCAAAAGGAGGGGCAAATGGGTCTTGCCTACCAAAAACCAAAATCGCCCTCTAAAAAGAGGTTTTTTGTCAAAAGAAAGGGCAAATGGGGTTTGCCCACCAAAAAGATTAAAATCGCCCTCTAAAAGGTGATTTGTTGTCAAAAGGAGTTGCAAATGGGTCTGAAATGCTCAATTTGGATCTAAACTTGGGTTTTGGATCTAATTTGGATCTAAAAGTTGTATTTTGGATTTGAATCTTGTGCCTAAATTTGAGTTTCGCACTTGGATAAAATAACATAATCTTTTAAAAAAATTTGGGGTGATTACAGGTCCACAAACAACTTATGGACTATCTCTAATCTTTTATTACTTTTCTTAGCACATTCTTTGTATGTGTTGGTTTACTTTACCTTTATTATCTATAAATTCTAGAGATTTTGAAATCCCTTCATTTGCAAGTCAATTTATTCTCTTTTTAGAGATATGACCTACTCTGTAATGCTAGAACATATAAGAGTTATCATTCATGGTGCCACATTTATTGACAAATGAAAATTTAGAAACCAATGTTTCTTGAGTCTTTAGGTTTTATTTATATGAACCATCAATGAGCATAACCAATTTCAGCAGAGTCTTTATACATGTACACTTTGGCATTTACAACTTTCATACAAAATCCAAGTCTACATAGTCTTGATATAGATATGAGGTTTCTACTATATGCTGGTACAAAAAATACATCATGAAGCCAGTAGCAGAGCTACATCTAGGCTGGCATGGGCAACTGCCATACATATGTTTTAATAGTAATATTTTTATTATAGATTCGTGTACTGTAATGAAGTCTCAGACATTCACAAGTGAGTGTGTTTGAGTTTGATCTAAATAGCTTGTTGACATGCTATGAATATTTTTATGTTGTCTTCTCTTTTCAAGGAATATTGAGTGTTTATGGCAGGCGCCCCATGAGATGTGCATGAGAAACATTAAGAAGACTAACAACACATTCCCTCGGTGCTAGGAGGTATCCAACCACTTTGTTTTTTCTATATATAAATCAGAAAGGTCAGCTTTTAATCAGGGATTAGTTGTACATTAAGTGCAAGAACTTTCCTTTTGGTTCATGAATTTAAAATATTATTCAATTCTTGTATACTGTGATTGACCACCATCAACATAATTTACTGATGAAATTCTATTGAATCTATTGTGGGTCATCTTTTTTTTTTAAGGGTTTCAACATGCATGGGGTTAATGATGGGAAGACTTTTCTTATAACCGGCTAGCTAGATTTTTCTATTCTTAATGGCTACAAACTTGACCCTAACTTGACGTTTCCTGACCAACTGAGTTGAGCTGAAAGCAAAGTTGGTTTCTGCTGAAGTCATTGATATTTGTCTTTTTGTTTTTTCAGTTGCCCTTTGTTATCTCTTCCTTTGTCATTTTTTTTGTTGGTGCCACCATGCCATCATTATTATTCTTCTTGCTTGCTTTTGACATAGTTCCTGTGATTCTTTGTCAATGAAGTGGCTGTTTGGCAACGGGAACGATCACATATTCTTTTCCCTAATTCTAAGTGCATTTGATGATTGGAAAGGTCGTGTATCTTCGCCAGTTTTTACATCTACTTGTTTAGCTCATGGCTTATTAAACTAGAGTTTTTAGTTGGTGCATTGGAATTTTTAACCGTTGAGGATGTTGTATATATATTTTTCTCAATTGTATTTTGTAGCGGTGGTAGAATGTTCTGGTATTGGTAGTCTATAACGGTGATCCAAACCATTAGTATAGACTGGCTATACCTAGACCTGGGCATTGGGCCAGCCTGGCCCGTAGGAACTGGGTCTCAGCCAGCCCAATGTCTGAAACTTGAGCCCAGGCTCGAGCCCGATGGCTGAAACCCGGTCCTAATTACAATAAAAAATTATTTTTAAAATATAAAATATTTGTTTGAACATAAAATATATTTTTAATAATAAAATATATAATGATAATAATAATAATAATAATAAAATATTATTTAAAAGTTATCAGGTCAGATCGGGCCGACCAGGGCTAGGTACCGAGTACTCCCCGGCGGCCCAGCCCACCGCCCAGGTCTAGCTATACCAGGCAGAAAATTTTCACGCGGAAGCCATTAGCAAGGGAAAATGAAACAAGTGACTGTAGAGGTGAAAATTTTCACCGGTGTAGACGTGCAGAGGCAATACAAATGAAAAATATCTCGTTATAGGGTTCCTTTCTTGTAGTCTATGGTGCCCAAAGAATTAGTTGGTTGGTCAACTACATGCATGTGACAATAGCACTTGCATGCGCTTGATTGAAACTAACTTCACAAACATACACGTTTTCAAAATCATGGATTTTGAATTGCACATTATAAAAATCAGACCTGTTTTCCAACTTGTTTTCCAAAATTCTAGATTTTGACATGCTTGAGACTTAAACCTTAGATTTAACAAACCAAAAACCATATTAGATTTACTTCAAGCCTTAGTCAAGACCTAGCATCAAGTCCACTACAATGCTCAAACCTATCTCACATTGGAACATAACTGAAACTCTAATCCTAGCAAGGTTGATCAAAGACAAAGCCTTTGATCCAATGCAAGCTTAGCCTTGTAAACCTGGATCCATATCTCATGAATTGAATTTTAAGCTTTTGAAAATTTTGAATTTGGATCTAATTAAATTTGGATTTATAAGATTATATAAGTTGGAAATTATATTTGGAGCATCAGATGTAGATTCCAAGTAACTTGGATCATGATTTTAGATCTTACATCAGATTAGATTCTAATTTGGCTTTGGATATTATATCTAGAACTTCGGATCTCAAATCTTGAAATTTGAGTCATACTTTCAAAGCTTAGAGGATTAAATCTTAATTTGAATTTCAAATCTCTATGCTATTTGGTTCAAGATATAAGTTCTTCAAAGTTTGGATTTCAGAATTGAATTTAGGTCTCAACCTTAGATAAGCCCTTAAATCCAAACCCTAATTACAAACCTCCAAGTTTTGATCCCTCAATTAAATAATGACAAGTACAAGTCCAAATGTGTTGAAGTCTTCACCATTGATACTCTCATGGGATTACAACAAAAAACTTAGAGAATTAGCTCAATATTATATTCAGCATTAGAAATCTGTAAGAGGTAAGGTGAGAACTCTAATAGAATAGGACTATGCACTTACTATGGTTCTTGGTAGTTTCTTGGAGCACAATAGGTATCACCTCATACAACATGAGTACAAGAAAATAGAGCATTTAGAGAGAGCCTTTAAGGTTGGCTATTTAAAAGTAGAAACTAGTCAGGGCTGCTACAAGGAGGACAATAACAAGAAGTCAGCCAAATCTCAAGTATGTACACTATCTTCAGCTTAAGCCAACACAACACAAAGCAAACATCAGAGCAAGGTACTAGAAAACAAGTACAATAGCAGGGGAAACTAGAACAACAATGAACACCCATCCAAGGGAGGCAACAAAAGATATGCAAGAGGGATGAACAATAGAAAACTTACTTCTCCGGAGCCAATGAAAGAGAAGCATCTACAATCTTCCTGCAGAGGGAGTTTGCAAGCAACCCATGGTGGCCGACCATGCAGAAATAAAAGAAAAATGCAATGGTTGATTACAAAAATAGATTTCTTGGCCAAAACACTGAAAATTATATTTCTCTCAAGCACAACATACAAGACTACATAGACAATAGACTTTTGGTAGAAGAGGTGATTCCTGAGAAATCTGATTGTGCCTAATTTGAACTTGTTATTGTTTGTTTTCTAATCTTTCTCCTGCATTGTAGGGATAGTGGGTCCTTTGGTCAATAAAGTTGTTGTTTTTCCTTGAATCAAATGTGTCTCTCTCTCTTTTATGTCCAAGCATTTCTGTCTATTCTTTGGTGGCCAGACTTATCCATTTCCCATGATCCTAGCATTCCTATTGTTGTCAGTTGTCACCCTTATACTAGGGAATTGTTTAAGGTTATGATAAATAGGCATCTGATTTTGAAATGATTTTTGAAACATTTGTTTTTAAATTTTTGCAAGTATAAAAATTTTTCAATGAAAGGTATCAGGAGTCTTGTGAAATTTTAGGGGGTGTTTGGATAAAACTCTCAAAAACTTGGTTTTCCTAAAACCTGGTTATGTGGAAACTTGATTTTTTAAGTGAGTTTCTAAAACCTAGTTTGCTTGTTTGGATGACAAGAGAAAAACCAGGTTTTTGTTTTCAAAACATTGTTTGTTTTGGGATGACAAAAATGAGTTTTTGAAGATACTTGTAAGAGGAAAACCTAGTTCATATACTTATGTTATAGGTATAACATTAAGAGCATTCTCAAATATAAATTTCATTATCTACGAACTTAACAAATTGGAGAGCCTTACACTTTGTTATCTTGTTAAAAAAAAAACTGAGCTTTGGACAAAAAATCTGGGTTGGGGAGGTCTAGGTTTTTAATCACAATATCAAAACTCAGTTTTTGAACACTAGGTTTGCAAAAAACCTAGGTTTCATATCATCCAAATACCACCAAAACTTGGTTTGGGGGTGCCATCCAAATAACTCCTTGAACTTCAAATAAACATTTCAGGAAACTCTAAATTTGCTATTTTTATAAGGAATTTTTCCAAGTTTAAAATTATGCAAATCAAATATACACAAGTGCCTACTAGAATTTACAAGCACCATACAAGCATTTCCAAGCATTTGAGAACACGTATATTGGTATATGAATTTCACGAGCACACAAGCACTCGTACTTTCATATGAACTCACAAGCATACAAGCACTCATATGAAATCGAGATCCACATGCATACAAGCACTCATACTTTCGTACGAGATCCACAAGTACACAAGCACTCATACTTTTTAGATGAGGCACACAAGCATAAGTACTTGTATTTTTGTGGGAGTTTCACAAGCATACAAGTACTTGTACTTTCGTGTGAGATCCACAATAATACAAACTCATAATACGAAACCTACAAGCATATAAACACTCATAATACGAGATGCACAATCATTGAAACACTTGAACACCTGCAATTGGTGCATAGATTTCCTGCAGTCATGCTTGAACATCCACGCCTAGTGCATGGACTATGTGCTTTGGTACAAGAACACCTGAACATCTGTACACAGTGTATGGAATTTGCACAGTTGAGCAAGAACGTCTGCACAAAATGTATGGACTTCACGTTTTAGTGCATAAACACCCAAAAATTTCATATAATTTATGCACATCGTGCTTCAATGACCCTTGAATAACCCTATGAAGTATAACTCGTCGATGCATTTTGAACTCATGCTTAGGTACATACAAGAAAACATGAGCACAAACCCTTTGAAGTCGTGCTTTGGCACACTAGAACTCATAGTCACATGCATATAAGAACATGTGAATGCACTGAACTTGCTCCATCTTGTCACAAACAACCTTTGAAACACACAAAACTAGTACATTAGCTAACTAGAACTCGCAATCACATGCATATTGGAGCACGTGATTGGATTGAACTCAAGTAGTGTATACTGAACTTGCATCTCTGATGCAACCCCCAAAATTAATATTGCATTGGCTAGAACTTCCGTTGTAAAGCATTCCCCATCACCTCAATGCCACAAACTCGCATATCCGATGCACCCCTTGGAACTTGCCTCATAGTAATTTGAACATTTGCATGTTAAAACTCATACTCATGTGCATATAGGAACATATGGGTATGAATCTTTGAATCGTGTTTATAGGAATATAGGAACCCTTGGCCACAAACCTTAGCACTCGTACTTTCATGCATAAAGGAACACGTGAATGCATCATAACTTGTACTCACATGCATATAGGAACATGTGAGATCATTGCAACTCACACTTTAGTGCACAGTACTTGTGTTTTGGCACACACAAGAACACCCAACATTTAATGGCAAAGCATTATGCAGATTTCAATCTGAGTATACTAAAAGAGACTTGTTTGTGAGATGTTAATATTTTTGGGAGAAAAACAATTTCTAATCATTGCTTGAAGGAACCTACAAAGCAAAGAATCAGGTTGGGTGCATGCACTTGATCCGAACTGATTTTCACAATGGTGCATGTCTTCAAAATCATAGATTTTGAATTACACATTTTCAAAATTGAACCAGTTTGAAACCTGTTTTCCAAAGTCCTAGATTGAGATATGATTGATATCAAAACACTATATTGAACCTGCCTAAAACCAAACTAGGTTTACTTGACGTGTTAGACGAAACGTGGCATTGAGCCCATTACAATGAACTCAAGCCTATCTTACATTGGAACTTAACTAAAACCATGATTCTAGTGAGCTTTATCTAGGTCAACCCCTTTGATCCAATGCAAGCTTAGCCCTGTGAACCAAGAATGGAGCCATATCTGGTGAATTAAGTTTTAGGTCTTTAAATTTTGAATTTGGATCTAGCTAAATCTGGTTTTAGAAGGGGATGTTAATTTGGATATTATATTTGGAGCATCATATCTTAATTTCAAGTAATTTGAATCACGATTTTGGATCTTACATATAATTAAATTCTAATCTAGATTTTGAATATTATACCTAGAACTTTGGATCTTAGGCTTTGGAGTTTAGTTCATGCTTTCAGATCTAGAAGGATTAGATTCTAATTTAAATTTTGGAGTTCAAATCTCTATGTTACTTGGAACAAGAAATCAAATTTTCAAAGTTTGTATTTTAGAATTGAATTTAGATCTCAATCATAGATGACCCCTTAGTTCTAAACCCTAATTTCAAACCTCCAAGTTTTGATCCCTCAATTAGATCACAATATGGCATCAGCTTTTTTCACTATGATCAAATATAACTTCATTAATTTGTGTTAGAAATTATGGATGCTAAAATAGAAAGTGACAAGAATGTTATTTGAAGGTGAGCCTAGTAGTGGTAAAGTACATGAAGTGAATGTCATTGAAGACAATATAGTAGTATTAGACAATGACTTTGAATTTGTAGACAAGAAGAGGAGATTTCCCCTTCAAAATTGAGGTAGAAGGGTATACTTCATTAGTTAATATTTATTGTATACTTTCAATTAGTTTGGAATTTAAAAGTGATAAAGAAGCTTTTGAGTTTTACAAAGCATATGACGAATATCATATATTTTACCAGTTCAAGTAAGAGAAATGGGTGTAGTTGTGTAGAAACAATTGGCACATAACAAACAAAGTTTGAAAAGAAAAACAACTGACAGGAAAAATAAAAAGGTGCCACAAGAAGTTGTTGCCCATAAAAAGAATGTGCTCTAATAGTTCTACATACTTACAACATAATCATGTGTTACACTCTCCATCGAAGTTAGAAAAGTTAAATAGTGTTCCTAAATTTGATGAGCAACTTAAAATAGTCATAAATATATGGATTGGTGAAAGTTTAAGTTGTACCAAGTTATAGATGTTTTATCACATGAAGCTTGTGGACTTCGTAATTCTCCATTTACTAAAAACCAATTAATAATTCATCTGAAAAAGCCGGCAAAAAATATTACAGAAATGGTTGTCAATATATTGTAGATTATTTTAAGAAAAAGGAGGAAAATCTTGATGTGTATTGTGCTCTTCAAATTGATTCATGGGGACAATTGGAAAATTGCTTTTGGGTGGATGAAAGCAGGCGTGGAGATTATTGTTATTTGGCAAGTAAGTTTCAGTGATATCACTTACACAACAAATAATTATTTTTTGCCTTTTGGATTGTTTCTAGAAATAAACCATCATTATCAATCAATTAAATTTGCATGTGCTCTTCTTCTCGATGAAAAGCAGTAAATTGTTGCAAACAACAATTATCATCATGATCCTATATATATATATATAGCTTAGGGCATGTCAAACAAATGTATAGACATGTAAAATTTGTGGTTTATGTTGAAAATGACTACATCAATAGAAAAAATTGAAGAATCGGAACCCTTATGGGGCAAATTAGTCACTTTGTTTCTCACGTTGGAACAAGGTGTTTAGGTCTTGAAGTCATGAAATGCTCATGTCGAATGGGTTATATATATATATATATATATATATATATATATATATATATATATATATATATATATATATATATATATATATATATATATATATATATTCTTCATTTATGGCATGGTGCCAGGCACTCAACATAGTGAAAACATGAACAATTTTATATATATATCTATATATATATATCTATATATATATATATATATATATATATATATTATATATATATATATATTATATATATATATATATATATATATATATATTCTTCATTTATGGCATGGATACCAGGCACTCAACATAGTGAAAACATGAACAATTTTTTAAAGTGTATGTTAATAAAAAAACTCTTTTGAGAAAATTCATATAAAGTGTGATAAAGTAATTCAAAAACAAATGCATAAAGAGTTAAATAGTATAATTACAAAATGAAGAATGAAATTGTACTATGGTGATCAATGGTATGGATATCCACTTAAGGAATATATTTACTCTCAAAATTTTTCATAAGTTCATAAAATAACTACTACACGTACTTGTACGATCATGTTTACTTGTCATTGTGATTAAAAAAAAAATTAGATGGAGAAGAGATGTGCAGAAAAATCAAAGAACATGAGCTTATTTATGATATGATTTTGAAATGTTTGTCTATTTGCACTTGTTTGTTATGGGCATCATTTGAGATTTAATGTAATCACATTGTTTCTATATTGAAAGATGAATCTTTCAATAAATTTTATCTACTTATATTTTAAAAAAATGAACAGAAGTGCAAAATATGGTACAACACATCATATTAATTTTTCAAATAAAGTAATTGGAGTTAATAATTTGTTGATGATTGACAACATTACGCTTAAAAGTAGATAAATAAATCAGTGCAACACTCAAATCAAAACAACAATCTGACTATCTGAGCATGCTATACATGCATTTGATAAAATTTTTGTAGAATTAGAACCAATTGTCCCTGAACAACCCTATGAACTAGAACTTAGTGATGTGTTTGGAACTCGTGCTTATGTACATACAGGAACACATGAGTACAAAACCCTTTGAAGTCATGCTTTGGCACTAGAACTCATAGTCACATGCATACAAGAACACGTGAATACACTAAACTTGTGCCATCCTGTGTTGAAAAACCTTTGCAATGCATAGAACTAGTACACTTGCACTAACATGCATATAGGAACACATGATTGTGTTGAACTCAAGAACTATATGCTGAATTCACATTTCTGACGCATCCCCTAAATTAATATTGCATTGGCTAGAACTTCCATTATAAATCCTTCCCCAGCACCATAGTGCCACAAACTCGCATCTCCAATGCTCCCCTTGAATGCACCTCACAATGAACAGAACATTTGCATGCTAGAGATCGTACTCACATGCATATAGGAACACATGGGCACAAATCATTGAATCGTATTTATGGGCATACAAGAACCCCTGACAACAAGCCTTCACTCGTACTTATGTGCATATAAGAATGCTTGAGCACATCAAAACTTGCACTCACATGCATATAGGCACATGTGAGCTCATTGCAACTCACACTTTAGTGCACAGTACTTGTGCTTTGGCACACACAATATTTAATGGCAAAGTACTATGCATATTTCAAAGATTTCAAACTAAGTATCACAAAAGTGACTTGTTTGTGAGATGTTACTGCTTTCAAGAGAAAAACAATTTCTAACCATTGCTTGAAGGAACCCACAAAGCAAAGAATCAGGTATCAACTAGAGGCCTGGAATTGATTTGAACTAATTTTCACAAGGGTGCATGTTTTCTGAATTATAGATTTTGAATTGCACATTTTCAAAATTGAACTAGTTTTCAAACTTTTTTTCCAAAGACCTAGATTTAGACATGATTGATATCTAAGCCCTAGATTTAACATACCTAACACCAGACTAGGTTTAAATGCATTAGTCAAGACATGGCATCAAGCCCACTGCAATGAACTCAAGCATTCTCACATTGAACTTAACTAAAATCCTGATCCTAGCGAGGTTTATCTAGGTCAACCCATTTGATCCAATGCAGGCTTAGCCATGTGAACCTAGAATGGAGCCATATCTCATGAATTGAATTTTAGGTCTTTGAATTTTGAATTTTGATCTAATTAAATCTAGATTTATAAGATTAGATCTTAATAATTTGGATATTGTATTTGGAGCATTGGATCTAGATTTCAAGTAAATTCAATCATGATTTTGGATCTTATACATAATTGAATCTAATTTAGATTTTGGATGTTACATCTAGAACTTTGGATTTAGATCTTGGAATTTGGGTAACGCTTTCAAACCTTATAAGTTCTTATCTTAATTTGAATTTTTTATTTCGAGTCTCTATGTTACTTGGATTAATATATCAGTTCTTCAAAGCTTAGATTTCTGAATTGAATTTAAATATCAATCTTAGATGACCCCTTAGATCCAAACCCAAATTTCAAACCTCCAGGTTTTGATCCCTCAATTCAATCACAATATGGCATCAGCTTTTATCACTATGGTTAAACATGGCTTCACTAGTTTGTGTTATAATTATGGATGCTAAATCAAAGCAAAAAGTTACAAGAATGTCATTTGAAAGTGAACCTAGTAGTGCTAATGTACATGAAGTGGATGTCATTGAAATTAATATAGTAGTATTAGACAATGATTTTGAATCTATAGGTAAGAAGAGGAAGGTGTTCCCCTTGAAGATAGAGGTAGAAGGGTAATACTTCAATAGTTGATATTTATTGTGTACCTTCAATTAGTTTGAAATTTAAAAGTGATAAAGAAGCTTTTGAGTTTTACAAAACCTATGCAAATATGATCAATTGTATACATTCAAGTACAAGAGATGGTTGTAGTTGTGTGGAAACAATTGACATATGACAAAGAAAGTTTGAAAAGAAAAACAACTCATGGAAAAAAAGGTGCAACAAGACATGACTGTCCATAAAAATTGACATTTCATGGAAAGAAGAAAAAATATATGGCTTAATAGTTCTACATACCTACAACGTAATCATGTGTTACACTCTCCATCAAAGTTAAAATGTTAAAAGTGCACCTAAATTTGACAAACAACACGAAATTGCCATAAATAAATGGATTGGTGCAAGTTTGAAGTTTTACCAACTTATAGTTTTATCACATGAAGCTTTGTGGACTTCGTAATTCTTTATTTAATTTATGTGTCACATGTATGCACATTGACAATGTTCTTAAATTTCACTCCTTCTAACTCATGCAATTTTTTTAATACTCATGGAATTTGTCTACAACACACGTGTGCTCATATCTCTCCTCAAAATGGAGTCATAGAAAGAAAATATGGGCACCTAGTGAAAGTTCCTGAACTTTAATGATTCAAGGGCAAGTTCCTTCATGCTTCTAAGGTGATGCTATATTCACAGCTTGTTACCTTATAAACTGTTTGTTATTGTCTTCCGTGTTCGAAAATTTTTTTATTCAGCTTTTTTACCATGATAGCAAGTTGTTTCATCTTCCTCCCAAGGTCTTCGAATGTGTATGTTTTGTGCATACACTTGAACCAAAATGAGACATGCTTTCTTCCCAAAGAACGATGTGGTTATTTGTGAGTTACTCTTGAACCCAAAGGAACACAAGTACTTTAGCTCAGTCTTAAAGAAAGAGTGTGTTATTGTTGATGTCTCCTTTTTTTAATTTGAATCCTATCACTCATGATGTATGTATACTAAAAAAGAGGCTCACTATTTTCCTCTATGTGTTCTTCTTCTTGTACCTTTGAAAGTTGATGCTCGTACCTCTCAATCTATATGCCCTTGTCCTACATGATTCAAAGAACCTCCATTGGTGTGTAGTAGGAGACATTCTCCTAATCACGAGACTTCATCAATGTTTACCCCTGAGTAAGTACTCCAGCAAGTTTTTTTGAGCCTTCACTTAAGCCATGCAGGCCGACATGCCCTACTACAGAAGAAAACGATATCCCCATCGCTCTTTGTAAAGAGAAGCAGTAGTGCTATCAACAATGTCACCTCCTCTCTCCTATCAGCAAGCTTCTTAGACCCGTAGCGGAAAAAGGCTATGCACAAAGACATTGAAGCTTTACATTCTCGAGGTGCCTAGTAGTGACATCATTTGCTCCAAATGGCTTTTCACCATCAGGTATGATTGTGATAGTTCTATAGAGTGATACAAAGCTTGGCTAGTGGTGAAAGGATACACTCAAATTTATGGGGTTGATTTTTTTTTTTCAACTTTTTCTTTTATTGGTTGCTTGGAAACCATTCAATTAGTAATTTTGGTTGTTGTTTACATTGGGTAGAGCATATCCTAGTTGGATGTCAAAAATGTCTCTATAGGGATCCTTCCTTTTAAAACTATATACTTGCAACAACTACCCAACTTTGAGCGACATAAGGAGTGCAGCAAGGTACGACTCCTAAAGAATACTATTTATGTCTTAAGCAAAGCTCTTATGCATGGTTTCATAAATTATTTGAAGTTGTATATGCTTTTGGCTTTCAAGGATCTCCATCAAACCACTCCTAACTTGTTAAGTACGATACCAAAAAGTGTAATGATGATGGTAGTTTATGTAGATGATATCATCTTGACTAGAAACAACAATCAAGAGACATGAAAAACTAAGCACTATTTGCAATGACCAAGGACTTGGGTGCTCTTTGCTAATTTTTGGGTGTTGAGGTTGCTAGAACTAGAGAAGGAAGGACTTTATCTCAGTGGAAGTATGTACTATACTTGATAGATATTTTGGAGACTAAGCCTGCATCTATTCCTATGATTTCAAACTTCCCCATCATGAGGAACAGTCTGAGGTTATAGACAATAAGTCATATTGAACTCTGGTTGGTAAGTTATTGTATGTGATGATCACCAAGCCAGATATTTGCCTAGCTACAGAGAAACTAAGTGAATACATGGACAATCCAAATAAATTTTATAGGGATGTAGCTCTCATGGTCTTCCAGTATCTAAAATCCACACCTAGGAAAGTATTGTTTTTTAAGAAGGGAACTTCCATCGAAGTTGGGGCATTCACAGATGCACATCATGCGGTTCTATTGATGACAACAAGTCTACTTCTAATTTTTGTGTCTTTGTTGGGGGGAACTTACTGTCATGGAGGAGCAAGAAGCAAATTGTTATTGTAAGATCTAGTGCTACATCTCATTACGGGGCTGTGGATCAGAATGCAACCAAGATGATTTGGATCAAATCCATGCTTACTAGTCTAGGAATGATTATTTCACTAAAATTTGATTTCAAAATTGTGTGTTATATAACTTTAGGATTCATAACATGACTCGATGATGAAAAGAGTTTTTCATGGAATATATTACATATTTCTAAAACCTTGATGGTCAAATAGATATTTCAAAACTAATTCCCATTTTCAACTTCTAGGGTTATATACACATCTTGTTACATGTTGTTATCTAGGTTTGAAGCATAACATGTACGAACTCTAGACATTATACAATGTAGTTTGGACCTTGGATTGGTTACCCTGGTTATGGAGCTAGGAATTGCTTATTCTCATATCGACATGAAGGGTCCCATCTCTCTCCAATGGATGGAGAATAGTTAATTATCTTTTTGAAACAATTATGTGTAGGATAAAAAAAATTGCACGTAAACAGGGGCGGAGGGAGAGGGGCGCGCCTGGGCCATGTCCCTACCCAGCGCAAGGAAAAAAAAATTATATTGAAAAAATCAATTTTTTTATTTTGGCCCGACCCGCCACTCGCCGGCCCTGCCCTCTCTCTCGCTCGCTCCCTCCCTCTCTGGCCTGACTCTATTTTGCCCCTCTCTCTCTCACCCCCTCCCTCTCTGCCCTACCCTATTTCACCCCTCTCTCTCACTCGCTCCCCTGCCTCTCTAGCCCACAGTGCAGGCCACCCTCTCTCTCACTACTCCCTAGTCCCTCCCTCCCTGCCCTGGCCCACAACACGGCCCTTTCTCTCACACCGTCACATGCCCTCTCTCTCGCTGGCTCCCTCCCACCCTGCCCTCGCCCACAACCATAGGTCCACAGCACGGCCCTCTCTCTCACACCGTCACATGCCCTCTCTCTCGCTGGCTCCATCCCTCCCTGCCCTGGCCCACAATCACAGCACAAGGGCCCTCCCTCATGAGAATTCCTGGCAGAAATTGTTCTCTTCTGGCTTATTTTGTTTTAGGTTGGTTCTTTCTTACAAATCTCCGCCCTTTTATTGAGCACTTCAATGAATATCATTTTTCCCCAACTTCTTTTGTTAATTTATATAGTCTTATAATTTCTAGAATTTATATAGTCTAATTTTATGCACATATAACATTCTTGCTCCTTTCACAATTCACATCGATATGCATTGGATGGATTTGTGATACTCGAATCGGTTGGGTTTCATGGGTTGCTTTCAGATTCTAGTGTTTAGTGAAAGTAGTTAACTCGATCGTTTCATTTTCTTACTCTGACTACTCACAATTGTCCGTTTATCCTTTTGTGTTCCATGGCAATCCCAATCCAACAGCGTTATTTTTTTCTCCTATTGATTACAGACCTTTTGTGTTTGATAAATTGATTGTTGAGAATGATAAATGGGAGCTTCGACTTGTGGCATGCATTTGTGCCTTTCTTCACGTACGTGATATGTTCTTTTCTATTTACGTTAGTTAGGTGCATTTTCACACTTTTCAAAACCTCCGGCCCTTCCATTTTCTTTCTAATGTATCTTTCGGATCCTTAATTTGGCTGGTTTTGTTGTCATTTGTCTTTTAATGCCATGAAAAAATGCTTCCTTTCTTGATGATTCATTGTGTAATTTTGTTCCCAAAGTTATTTTTTTTCTTTTTATAAATGTTTAGCCTTATTTGTGTTGTATCTTTTCTGTTTGTCTTGCATTTAGGATCCTCAATCTTCTTAGTCCGTGTTTACAGTCGAGGCTTGTACTTTAGGTATATTCATATGAGGACAAGCGGGAGAATTTGTTCCTTTATTTGATTCCTTGCTCATCTTTATTTGATTCCTTTCTCATCTTTTTTGGCTACCACTGCTTGTGGACTCGAAGCAGCTGCTTTTGGTTGCTCGTCTGTGGCCTTGGCTTAATTTTTGTGTAACAATTCCTTGTCAATCTAATGGGACTTGGTAAATGATTTTGGCTCCACTCTCAAGTTCACAGTTTCTCTTATTGTCAATTTTAAATTTCAGGTTTTTCGTGTTAGCTTATTGAGACGATGAAGAAAAATATTCAATATTATTAAAAAAAAAAGCAAGTTATTGATTAAGAGGGAGAAAACCAAGATGGAGAAAACCAAAATGATAGTTGTTCTAGTCTGAAAGTTCTTGATGTTGTTTTTTTTTACTCAGATTCTCCACCTTTTAAGTATTCAAAAATTGAAACTGCAGAAAGCATCGTACATGATCCAGAGTTGCGACGTCCTATATGGGAGATATCAGTAAATGAGAAAGATGAAGTTAGGTGGGCATATATTAATTATGAGACATATCAGCACAAGCTTCATAGATATCAAGTGTCAGGTCCTTCAAATCATCCTCGTAAATTTCAAGGTTCATGGTTTCAAAAATTTCCATGGTTAGCATATTCTCCCAAGATAGATAGTGCATATTATTTGCCGTGTTATCTTTTCAGTCAAATGACAGCCCATTTATTACTGAAGGATTCAGAATTTGGAAGAGGGTGGGTGGTAGTGAGAAAACATGTGCATTTCGTACTCATGAAGGGACAAGTCAAAATTCACCCCATAATATGAATGTGCGAGCATTTAATGACTTAAGTTATCAAAGCAAACACATAGATGAAATGATTGACAAGCAAAGTTCAGATCTTGTTCACAACAACCGCTTGAGATTGAAGGCATCTGTAGACGCAGTGTGTTGGTTAGCATTTCAAGCTTGTGCTTTTAGAGGCCATAATGAAAGTTGAAGTTCTTTGAATCAATGTAACTTTATTGAGTTCATTAAAACTTTATCTACTTATAATGACAGAGTTGCACAAGTTGTCTTGGATAATGCCCTAAAGAATACTAAATATACATCACCAACAGTTCAGAAAGAAATTTTACATATTTTTGCAAGTAAAGTGAGAGCTAAAATTATAGAAGAAATTGGTGATGCTAAATATTGTATTATTATTGATGAATTGCAAGAAGCTCAAGCAAACAAATTTGCATTTAGAATTGCTATAAATGAACTTAAAATAAGAAGATGACTTAATCAAATTGGATCACTACAGTGGCCTAGTGATACTAGATGGGGATTTCATTTTTTGTTCGTGTGCAGTTTAATAAAAATGTTTAATGCAACATGTGTAGTATTAGAAAATTTAAGAGACAATTGATCAACATATCAAATACGGGGTGAAAGTCTTTCAACTTACGATATGATCACATTATTTGACTTTGTATTTATTTTGCATTTGGTATAACAAATTTTAAGACAGAGTAATACTCTTTGTCAGTCATTGCAAAGGCAACGACAAGACATTTTAAATGCAATGGCTATGGTTTATAATTCAAAAAGTTTCCTACAAGAACTTAGGAAAAATGGTTGGGATTCATTTGTAGATACTCTGGGAGCATTTTGTATGACACATGATATCCCTATTCCATATATGAGTGCTCAATATTTTGTTAGAAAATCATGTTCTCATCGTGAATATAATTTTATTATAGTGAGACATCATTATCATGTCGATATTTTTATTGCTGCCATTGATTCTCAATCGGTAGAGTTAAATAGTAGATTTAATGAAAATTCTATGAAAATACTACGTTTGATGTCGATATTCGACCCTAGAGATCAATATGTGTCGTTTAGTGCACAAGATGCATACACTCTTGCAGAGAAGTTTTATCCTGAAGATTTTTTAGACTCAGATCTTATGAGTTTAAATTATTCAGTTGAGGCATTATAAGAATGATATTTGTCATCATTCAAGTTTTCAAAATTTAGGTACACTATCACATGTATGTCAAGTAATGGTACATAGTAGAAAAAGTGAAGGATATCCTCATGTATACAGGTTGCGTAGTCTCATTCTAACACTTTCTATCTCCTCTGCAACCACAGAAAGGGCATTATTTGGTATAAAACTTATTAAAACAAGGTTGCATAACAAAATGGAGGATGAATTCTTTGCAGATTGTTTACTTTTGTATATTGAGAAAGAAATTGATTAGATGTTTGATTCCAATGATATTATTGATGTCTTTTATAAGATGAAAAGTCGTAAATAAAAAGTTGTAGAGCACAATTGCAATAGGTAAAGTATTTTGTTGCATCATTTTTATGTTAATGTTTATTTGAATCATTATTTAGTTTCAATAATAAATGATGTAGTTTTTGTTCATATTTTATTGTGCAGGTGAATGAATGATGATATGTAAATATTTTCAATAAAAACAGCAGCAAAAATTAATTGTGTTACATAGAAAGAATACAAAACTGCTTGTTTTAGGTAAGTAACATGTTTTGGTTTTGGAGTTTATAGATGTATTTGTTTGCTATATTTTGAGTTGTGATATTTGTATGTCCACCTTATGCTCACTGCTTACACTTACATCACCATAATAGAAATAGAGCACCTTATCTGTTGAGAACAAATCGCGCTTCACGTTCATGATGTGAGCAATTATATACAACATGTGTTCACTTCTACTATACTATGGTTTGCAAGTATTATCTAAAGTGTGTGAGTACATAATATATATATATATATATATATATTACTATATTATACTATAATATATTATAGTTTGTTGGGCCATTTGGCCCGCACCTGAAAAAAATCCTGGCTCCGCCCCTGCACGTAAATACACTCCATATTCAGTTGTCTCATTTCCAAGCTTTGATCTATTCTATAGATCTCATTTGGTTCCAGATACTGGTCCTTGAGATTCCAATTCTATTCTCATGTTCCCATCTAAGCTCATCCAATTGGAATGGTTGGTAAATCTTATTCGATGCCCATCAAACTGAGAAAATGCATTACATAACTTGCTTTATATCTATAAATGATAGGTGCAATATCACTTAATCAAATTGATTCTCTTGTTGGGCACTTATTTAACCACGATTCTAATAGACCAATTGTCTCTCCAAAAATTGGTTTTTGACCTGATTTTATCTTTCTTTTGACATGATCTTTGATCGCCAACAGGTTTTTCATATGATGCACCATATTTCTATATTTTTATCTATGTAATTGGGCTCCACATATGTTTTCACTTCAAGTACATAGCAAGAATGATAGTTGCCTACACCATGTTATCACCAAAGTCTTACATGCTAGAAAAATTAAGTAAGACTTTTTCTTTTTGCCAAACCTTTTTAGACCTACTCCTCCATTAGCTTTAGACATACATCACCTACTCTATTAATGAAATGTGGTCTTACATCCATGTTGACACCCCTCCAAACAAACTTGAAACACACTGCTTGGGATTCTTTTTATTACTATTAATGGGAGCTCTAACATCAAGCACCAATGGAGTAGGTTCCCACTTATCACATGTTGAACGAGGCATAATGCTTGCAAATGAAAGTGGCCTTTGTTTCCGACTTGCATGTCATTTCCCAACTTTCAAAGTTATAGTAGTAAGCCAAAGGCAGTTGTGAGAAAAGTCCCTTTATTCCATATTTGTGGACTAGCAACTCTTTTCATTTATGTGGAATTCATATTGAACCCCACCATCGAGCTATTCACCTTGCTCACTACCAACTCCCCACTTTGAACTTCTTGATGACTTCAGCTACTTGCTAGATTTTTATTTTCCCTCCATCAGAGAATAATAAAACATCATCTGCATATAAAATGAGGTGATCAGTGGACAATCTTTACCTAGACTAGGTCCATGAGTCCTTCCTTCCACCCTCCTCACGTTCCAGAACCTAGTAAACATCTATACCACAATTAGAAAAAAATTAGAGAGATAGAAGAACACCCTACTTAAAACCTCTTCTCGTTGAAAACCACAACCCCTCCTTCCAATTAGTCAATATTGCAATGTCAACTATCTCCATACAGGTCATAATAATATTAGTCCATTTCTTGGAGAAGCCAAGATGACTAATTGTTGTCTTTAGGAACTTTAAATTGACCCTATCGCAAGCTTCACTTAGATTTAGCATTAAAGAAACTTCTTTCTCCTTTTTTACTACAATCGAGTGAATGGTTTCATGCTCGAGGACCTTGAAAACCTAGATGCTTCTTCTTAGCAAGAATGTTGACTGATTATTTTAGATAATTCTAGCATGCATGGGGTGCATTCTCTTCATCATTACCCTGTTAATGAACTTCTACATGCTAATGCACAAGTAGATAGGTCTGGACAATGACACTACTGACTACCTTAAGAATCAATCAGCACATGTACTCTATTGAACTTTTGAAGGGTGCAAAAGAAGTCCCTTAGTACACTGTTAGAATCTATTCAAAAAGCCATCTAGTTCCACTATTGAGTCTACATCTACACCTTTAACAGCTCATTCTATCTCTTCTTTAGTCACCAAACTTATTAGATGACTGCTCTCTTTCTTGGTGATTGTGAGACTTGGCCAAATAGAGGTTAGGAGGTCACAAAACTGCAATAAAGCATTTCAAAGTGTTTTATGCACTTATACATCTCCTCCTCCAAGTCAATCGTCCTTCACAACATTTAAAATTTATTATTTCTTTGTTTACTATTGACAATTTCATAAAAAGAAGTGAGCATTGATATCTCCCTTCTTTATCCACTAAGCCCCTGCTTTTTGTTTCAATTGTTGTTCTTCAGCATGCAGGAGTGATTCAAATCTTCCCATCTAGCTTTTACCTTATTCTAAATGCCAAACAACATTGTCTCTAATTGGCTTAATATTCTGGTCTTGAAAGTCATCACCGTTCTTGCTAGGCTATTCAACTTACCATGAATATTTTTCATTATCTCTAATAGATTGGACCAATAACGAAAGAAAGTGAACACATTTTACCTCGTATCACTCCTATCCAGGTGTCCTAAAATATGATTATATAATGATCAAACATGGTCCTTAGCAACATTATAACCTAACAGACTGGTTGAAGCAGTTCACCCGTTGCCTGATAAGGAAGCATTATTTCAGCCTACTCATAACATTGTTGTTTCCCTCTCGACAACTCGTCTATGTAAAGCTAACCCTTAGGTCCTCTACATCAATCAAATTGTTATAATGTATACAATCCAAAAAAGCAATGCACGCTTTGGTTGTTCTTGCTTCCCGATTTTTTAGGTTGTTTCTCATGGAACTATAGTCCCCTATGCATAGGAAGGAAATGTGAACGGCAAGATCAAAGTGCCCAGGATAAAACCACCAATTGCCTTTACATCGTCTAAAACCAGGGTTGTGATATATCTCACAAACATGAAACTATAATTCATCAACACATTTATCCAACAAAAGATCAATCTAGTAGTGACAAACATCTTCAGTCACCAAAATGAGCAACTCATGGTCCCATATCAAAATTTTTGTTCAAATTCCTTCTTGTTCCCAACAAGCAACAATATGCTTAGCCACATAGCACCCATTTAATTCCTCTACTGCTTTCTTCATCAATCTAGCATCAATAATAATTGACACTTCCAGTCTGTAGGTCCCCAACAATGACAATAAGTCTCCTTGTGTTTTTGACCCTCCATATCCACACACATTCCATGAGAATACTATTGTGGTTTAACATTTTTTCACTTTCCTTCCATTACAACATCACATTCGTGTACTTGTATATTCTCTTTGCCTTTAGAGTAGGCATCATTTACATGAAAAGAGATACCCAACTTTTATTGGCCACCTTTGACTTTTTGAGAATCCACTAGATCATCCTCCAATGCTTTGAGAATTAAGCCCTTAATGTTGTGTTTTGCCCTGCTGCCTTCCTCTTTAGTGTTGTCCTCCTACCTACTGGACTCAATTATTGGTGTGGGAGCTACCCTGCATTTGAGCATATTGGCTTTCTTTTTCAAATCTCTCCCTTCTTTTGGCTCTCATCAGTGCGACCATTCTTGGGGGATCTTATGTTGTCCTGCAGCAGGAATGTTGCCTCTCCAAAACTGGTGGAGTAACCTCTCCAACCTTCTCATGACCCTGATTGATCATTAGATTAGTGCTATTATCATCCTTAAATTCTTGCTTGCCTCCTTCCTCCACTACATCTTCATTTGTCTCCTCTACTTGAGCCTGACTTGCAGAGTGGCCACCCTACCTCATGTGTATCATAGTGCATTCCCTTCTTTATTCTCTTGCCAAACCTTTGAGAACTCAACAGTCTCCTTCTCCTACTTTCTGAGGAGGCTTTGGTTTTTCTTTCGGAATATGATAACACACTCATTCATTAGGTTGTGTCCATATATCTCCGCTGGTTTTGAGCAACTTTAAACGACCTGAGATGAAGTGGCTTGTAGATCTGCAATTAATGCAAAACTTAATTGACAACTCATGTTCTATGGTGTGTGCTAACACCTTTCCACCTCACTTCTAACTCTATCTTCACAATGGGAGAGAAGGCCGACAATGCCTCAATCTGCATTCTAACAAATTAACCAAGAACACCCCATACTTTCTGTGTAAGCATCCTGGCCTATAAACCCCACACCCACGCTCCTACCTCCCATTTTCAGACTCATAAGCTACTTTTTAGTGGGAAAAGGGGAGGTGATCAAGAAGTCAGATCCGTGGATATACTTTGTTGTTTGGCTGAACCTTGAGTAGCATCCCTGGAAACTGCTGATTGTTGTCAGCTACTTCTAGCATTCTCTCCTCCACCTGCCACCGTCCTCGCGGCAAAATCATCATAACTTCTTTTGGGCATGCTCATATTAGGAGGTTTCTCTTCCCCACTAAAGTAAATCGAAGATGAGGGAGGCCATAGCTGCCTTGAGCCTTAGCATAGTCAAAATATCATTGCTCACTACCAGTGCAGCTATGACCATAAATCAAATAGCCTAACTACTTACCTATACATTTCTTCAAGGATCATTCTCCTCCATTTCCCATTAATCTGACTATGGGTAGTCCCATTAGGACGTCAACCTTCTCAGCTACCTTTCCTTCAACGATGAACACCCATGATCAACCGGGCATATATCCTTTAATCCAGCGACCACCCATCTACTGCTCTGAGCTACTTTGTATCCATCCCCCTCCACACTACTTGGGAGGATCCCCCTTTGAAAGGGAGGTTTTTGTCTGCCCGACTAAGGACATTCTCATGTCCACCACCTTTGGGGACCCACCTGTTATTAGGGGGACTGAGGTTGCCAAAACCCTTGCCAATCCTACCTTTCTAACTTGCTCTATCTCTCTCCTTGCTGGTCCTGATGATTTAATCATTAATGTTAATGACTATGACAATTTTTTTATTTAATGATTATGATAGACATAAATGTGGTTGACATCTCGGATTCAATTGCAAACGACAAATCTTAGTTGAAAGCATTGTGAAAAAAAAAGGGTCATGTATTCACTTTGTAAGAAGGAGATGTTTGGTGGTGTTAATAGGTTGACGCAACACATTTGACATATAAAAATGAAATTAGACCACATTTTGCAGTAAAGTCAAAAGTAGACAAGGAAAATTTCAAAAATATCATAGGGTTTAGGGCTTTGAGACTGCAGATGAATAACATAGGGAAGAAACAACGACTTGCCATTTGCATTCTGATAAAGATAATGAAAATGATATAATTATGTTAACTAAATTTTAAAAAAAAAACGTATTTTAGAGTTGAAGGAATAACTAGGAAATGCTTTAGCAAAGGAAGTATAGATAATTTTACAGTCAACAAGCAAAAAAAGTTTACGAGTTTGAAAGAATTAAATTTAAAAAATAGAATTGATGAACAAACAAGGTAAATAATGTGTGTCGTTATTTCAAGGTTCTTTGATCATGATGTAATTCTATTTAATGCAGCTAGCTTGCGTTATTTTATTGATAGATGAAGTTAGGTTTAATGAAAGCCTGCAAGTAGAAAGATTATTATGGGTCAATATTTACATGAAAAAAAATAATGATGCCTTACAATGCAAAGTTGTGGTAGAAGTTGGTAAGGAGGATTTGCTAGAAGTAGCTATCATAAGGTTTTCAACCATTCATCATCCTTTAATAATATAATATTTTAATTTTCAAGTTATAAACTTATAAAGCTTATATTTAATATTCTTTTCAAGCTATCACTGATATAATTTTGCTCGAAAACTATTGGAAAAAGAGTACAACTTGTTTTAGATTATGCATTGTTTACTGCTTATATTCAGAATGGTAGAAATAAAATGCATATACAAGATTGTCATATATCATGAGGAACTTATTCATTAACAAAAGAGATTTTGAAGCTAGACGATATAAGGTTCTAACCAATTTTTTATTTCTTCAAACCACGTTCGAACATAAAAATTGCTTCAGTAAAATGTACGTAAATGAACAATGGATAACTATAAGATTCTGTAAGTTATAAGAAAGAAAAGAAGTTGAGAAAATTGTCATGAACCCACCCTTTTAGAAGATTGTGGTTATATTATTAAAGGTAACATAATTTTTGCTTCTAATATTGGCCTACAATGTTAATAACCTCAACTCAGTATGAGTTATATATATGAAGCTATGACCAACGTAGAAATTAAAGGTATTTATGGTGGTGATTATAGGAAATATAATGCTTGTGAATTAATTGATAAGAGAAAAGAAGGCCAACTTCATCACCATTTTCATGTTACAATATATTTCTCAAATTCAACATATCAATACTCGTAAAAATCTTCAATTGTGAGATGTTGGTAATGACTCAATGACAAACTTATAATATCATATTATTGTATGTTTGATTAATGTTCATTAAAATTATCAATGGTAAAACGTTGGCAATGACTCAATGACAAACTTATAATATCATATTCGAGTATATTTCTTTATGTTTTCATAATCTTCAATGGTTTGCCAGCAATTTGTTTGTCTTGTTCACTATTATTAGCATCCTAAGGTTACGTGTGGACTAAAACAATGCACCATGTGCCTAGAGATGGACATTCAAAACGCAGCAGATGCAACGTCACACGTTTGTTCTGTTTTTTTTATTTGCCAATATTTCAAAAGTCATGTTTATCTTATGTACCATAGATTTGCAATCACAATTTTTTTTTTCATGTTATTATACGCAAGATTTCATAACTCTTTTGGCTATGAAGTTTAGATAAAAAGAAGTACCCAGCGCCCATTTAACTGTTAGTTTTAGTTTTTTACTCTTCCACCATTTTCAAAATATTGAATCTAGTGCCAATACTTAATGTTACAATTTTGTTTTTTGCTTAGAAATAAGATGGGAAGAATATGGAGGCTGTGAACAGCAAAAATTTGCAACTTCTTAGTGAAATATTTTCTCCAAGTGAATGTTAATATAATAAGCAAGTTTCATCAAATTCATTTAAAAAAGGTGCAACATACTATAATAAAGACAACTAAATGACTTGGTATCTATGTATTACAACTTAAAACTAAATGAGAAACAAGTCTTGAGTGTACGGAACTTCTATTCCATCTCATTGGAGACTATTTTCTTTGAGGATCATGTCATCAATTTGGACAAGACAATCATCTATCGCCAAAAATGCTTCGTCTCTCTCCCATCATTCTCTATGTTTTCCATCAATGAAGCCAAGAGTCCTCTACATTTGTTCAACACTAATGATGAGACAAGAATTGCAGCCTCCAACCTGTTTGGATGCAACATAGCAACTTTTGCAGCCCAATATTTAGGCCTTCCCTTGGTAACATATTATCTTCGAGCCATTGTTGGAATCCAGTGGTTTCGGCAACGTAATCGAAGTTAAAATCACTAGACCTCCACTGAAAATAGGATAAACATCATAGTCAAAATATTTCTTTCGAGTATTTCAAACAATACGAAGAAGCATTTAACTTGGGATTTGATAACTATAACGTTGTCTAGAATCTGCATTGGAGTCCCAAATATCTAGTCTATAAATGTTACCCTTCTCCTCAACTGGGCATTAGAATTGAGCAACTCCAGAGCACAATTTTCCAAATATAACGTCTTCACAACATCTTGGTGGCTGACCCCATGTTCCTCCTGGTTCCATGAAAATTCTCATATTTGCTAGTCATGGACCTCAACTGTAAATCTTTTTCAACTCCGGCTTATATCCACCCACAATTTGTCAGGAGTCGGCTTCAACTCAAATGTCTAGCCTGCACTTTTTGCCTCAACAGCTGACTGGTTTTGTAATTGGAGCGATTTGCTTTCCTCTCTAATTAAGAACCTGAGTTTTATTTTGTCCTGTATGGTTTTCTCTTAGCCCACTGTTTTTGGGTCCAAGAGTCGCTCTGTATGGTTTTTCCTTGACTCACATTTCGTGGTCCAAGAGTCCTATCAATGTTATTATCTCCCCCTCCAACTCATACCCACCCTTAGCAATGTTATTATCTCCCTCTCTCCAACACATACCCACCCCCACCCATTTCTCACCCTCCACACTCACACACAGGCTTGACAAAGCCGACTGAAACCAAAACATGAAAAACCACAATCGTTAACCTAGTTTATTATGCATACGCTGTATATGAGCCAACAAGAACTCAACCAGCGGGTTAGTGTGATGAGAAAATAAAGTCTGAGAGGGAGTACAATTTAACATACACACGTATTCATCTCTAGTTTTGAACAATAGATACTGAGAAATGCACAGACGGCATAATGCAAACAATGACTGTACTCAACTACCACTGTATACAGTTATGTACAAAGGATCCCGTACATCAATTAAAAGACTCGTTGCTTTATCAAACTTGATATAATTTTAGCACTCGTCGAGTTGCTTGGAGCAGATGCTAAATCAGTACAAATCACAGCATTTGAATCGCCAAGTGATATGTCGCTGTTGGTCAATGTGAAACCATGAATAACGGGCAAAGGGAACCCTCTGCTAAGACGGGTGTTGACATATGGTATAAAGACGTCCTTCAAAAGAACCCTTACCACAGTCTGCAAGAGAGTATTTCAAACATATTAAAAGCCAGAGTATGATGTGCAGAAAATGATTAACAATACTAAGATCCATACAACGTAGCAACCAATACTTTCGCATCAGCTGTATCCTTAAGCAACTCTATGACCATCCTAATTATGAGGCAGGGCATCCAACAACGCGATGGATACCAATGAAGCATGTGCAACTGCAACCATAGTCAGAGATTGCATCATTGCAATTCTATGTATATTGAGCATGATTTATTTGACAGAAATGATGTTTTAGATCATGCTGTTTGGGCATAAAAACATGAATTTTTCAGTCTTAATTATTGGCACATTCTAGGCCAATGTTTTTTCAAACATTAAGATGCCATATTTACGCTAAAATTACACTAATAAAAGGTGCATGAGATTGTATTTACAAGGTTGAATGAAACAAGAAAAAAAAAAGACCCCATTAAAGTTTGAAAACCCCAAACAAAAAATTAACGGATAAATTGGTGATATTTCAAAATTAATTAGAAGAGAAAAGGATTAAGTTTACATGGGTGTCGTGACAATATTTCCGTTGCTTTTACGCTTGTTCAATATTTACAACATTTCATGTTTTCTTATGCTTATTTAATATTTATTACATTTCATTGTTTTCTTATCTTATAGTTACAAGAAAAATATTATTAACTTTCCGTTAATATTTGGACAAGGCTTTATCTAAAAACATTGTTTTTTTTCTGCAACTTACCATTTTTCAGAATTTTCTTAAGTGCCAACATTTTCTCAATATTTGTTGAGAAAACTATGTCATCCCGAGACATTTCTTTGCTGACTGTACCTACAGGAGACGACATCATGCCCCCCTGGCTTTCCCATGTCCCCTACTCAAGGTAATGGCTCCATTGTTTTCTGAAATTTCTCAGATCCGTTGTAGCCAAGAGCAGAATTGCAATCCTGCACAGCTCATTCACTTTTTGCACATACAGAAAATTACTTGCCTTAATCAAAGGGGCAGCAAATCATCTTACCTAACCTTCTTGAACTGCTGAAGGAAGTTAAGAAGAGGATCTCAAGGATATTTGTTCATTTCCAATAGAGGTGCAAAAAACATGAACTACTTTCGATATCCCCGCTCAATGATGAGGCGACTATGGGCAGAAGAAGGCTGGATCTGTTAAATAAGGCCCTTTTTATAAAATGGCACCAGGAATATATTTTGACATTAGTTAATTGCACTGGTCTTGTCCTAAAGGTTTTAGATTCAAAAGGTTTACTGTTGCTTTGTTACTTTGGTTAAGTGTAACTAAATTAGCCTTTACCAGTCAGTGATTGATTCATTCCAGAAGACCCAACTTTTCAGGCAGCTTATAGAAATCCACATAGGATTTATCTGTTATCCTTCAGCAGATTATTATTGTCACCTGAAATGCCAGAATGTGATGATATGACATATCTACTCATGCACACACATAGGCACATAATAGAAACTACCACTTGGTGAAGAATATTTGGACTTTGAAGCATGTATAGCTGTACCTGGATCAAATACATATGGAAATTGCCTACATTACTCCACTTTAGTTCCAACGTGAAGCCGTCAAGTCGTACTTCACCAGCAAGATCACTTCCTGACATTCCCAAAGTCCCTGAAGCACTAATTACCTTTTCCACAAACCAAACTCAATTAGGAAAAACTGATCAGTTAAAAAATTATTTATGATACTACAAAAGGAAATACATTTTTCTACATAATGTGCAGAAGACTAGTCAATGACATATGCAATGAGTACATCTTTAAGTTCATACCAAAAGAAATAATGTACCCTGTATTACACAAATTAATAGGCCATATCCACTAAACTTTTAGAAGAGAATAATTTCATTAGATTCAGTCATCTAAGATTCTACAACGCATTTGCAAGCAAAAATGCGAAATTGTAGAAGTGATCATAAGGAACAAAAGAAGAATGTTTGGTGATCCTTTTCAGCAAAGAAAGAAATATAATATTAACATGGTTCATAAGAAATAGGTTACAGCAATTTTTTTCTGGAAACAAAATTCTACTAGTAATATGGAAATAAGGGGTGAAAATGAGTTGAATGCAAAAACATACAAGTAAACTCACATAATAAAAACATTTTAAGATTGTGACTAAACATAAATATGAAAAAGTGAACAAGACATATCGCCACTGTCCAGTATCAGCACAAAAAGAACATCCATCAGAGTTAAATCTTTCACACAGCAACTGGATACAAGAATGTAGTTCACAAAAAGTTTATTTTGCCCTACTAAGAAGAACCGCATATAGACAACCGACAAATAGTGTTTTCTGTCTTCCAAACAACAGGCATAGAAATACACAGATGAGATGCAGGGGTTTTTATTCGTGTTTGCTTTCTCCAGTGTTACTCTTTTAGGCAAATTTTTTCATATTGTACTTAACCATTTTTCACCATGGTATCTGCTTAAAATAGAGGATATGCTCTCTTGCAACCAATGAAAGGAGAACCAGAAAAATCCAATTTCTATTAACCCTAATCTCTTAAATGGAGATTAATAAGAAATTATAGAAAAGGTCCACCATATTACAGCAAATCCCAAATAACATAAAACTTCAATAAATTGCAACTACCCAAATAATGGAGCATTTTTCTCAAAGCTGGAGCATAGATACCTATCATGCTCAGCTTGTCACAACATTTCAAGAATATAAAACTAGGAAACATTTGATGAGGATATCTGCCACTTGGTCTTCTGAAGATATATGAACTGCAGATATATGTCTAGATTGCACCACATTCCGAATGTAGTGACAATCAACCTCAATGTGCTTAGTTCTCTCATGAAAGACTGGGTTGTTAATATATGAGGCAACTTTGTAATCACGCTTCCTCACCATGGAAATAAAGACATTTAACATTCCACTTGGTCAAAAAGAATTTTACTCATCATTCTATAGCAGTTTGGGCCATAGCTCGGTATTATGACTATGCATTTGGTTTGGTTGCAAGAGTCTCTACAGAAATGTCTAGATGCTCCAAAATAAAAAATCCATCGACTGTCATGGGTTTGTCTAATTCCACCTGTAAAACAGGCATTGCCTACCACATCCATAGATACTTCAGGACTAGGTAAATGATGAAGCAACATCTTGTCATATTCAGCACGACTAAGAATAATAAAGTCATTGTTAGATCTCCATATAGTCCCTTCAGTTGAGGAGATGTACAATAGGTTTATAGTAGATTACTGAAAAGGTGGATAACCGTATTTGTCCCAGCATGTATTTTCCAGATGTCCAGATCCGCATAGAAAATACATTGGAGCCTTTCCTTATAGTAATGTTGTCGTATGTTTTCTCCTCCTTATTATTCTTTGATTAATTCATGGCAGCTCACACAACCCTACTCAAACAATAGGCTCTGCATGCAGTTGGCTGATTAAGATCAAGAGTTACTGCTGACCACAACCTGGCACCTGATGTAAGGAAAAACAGAATATATATATATATATATATATATATATATATATATATATATATATATATATATATATATATATATATATATATATATATATATATTCATAGAATCCACCACAGACCAGAAACCTAACCCTGTGTAGAAGTAAGACCCTCAGAAAGCAACTGTCCTAAGTATACCAGAATTTTTTTTTTTTTTTCACACCATGTCTACCAAGGAAGTTTCTGTAGTGTAAAGCAGATCTGCCACAACTGCACCACCAACCCAGGCAGGAAAAACCAATCTGCCTATCTCCACGACAACCAGGACCTAAGCGGTCAACAGAAAAATAACTTCTGCCCTAACACCACATCCTCTAGGATAGGAAACTGATAAAGAGAATAATTAACCCAAGCACAAGAGTCTATCAACAGTATATCACAACAAGAACAGCAGAAAACAGGATCTGATTTGGTCTACAACAGCAGCTTAAAAAGATTCATATTTGTCTTGTCAGTAATCTGATCAACAGGAATCAGATTCTAATGAGGTTTACGGCAGCCACATATATGAATCATTTTATTCCCCACACCGAACGTCTATCTTTGATTCAGCAAACAGTCCCAAAAAATCCATGTATTATATCAGCCTCCTACTTCATCAACATATCTCAGATTTGCATCATCACCAGGGCAGAAACTAGAAAGCATGGTCAATCTGTCTTATCTCATCCACACGCCAAAGGGACACCCATCATTATTACTCATTAACCTTCAACCAAGCAGAAAACTCACTTTCAACAACTGCACAATCATTCAACAACTTTCCTGATCTGGATAGGATAAGACGCTGTCCATATCTTGTTGCTCACCATGAAGAAACACCCACACATTAGACAAAAAATTAGGGTTTTCAATTAATCTGGTACTGAGGCATGGTACGACCACAGTGATCAGACTTCTGTTCACCCATGCAAAGAAATAAGGTCAATAGGATGCACTCGAGGAAGCAGGGAAAGGATAGAAGACAAGAGAGAGAAGAAGAAGAGGAAGAGAAAGAACCGGTGCAGGTTGACATCAAAGTATCCCATGTGAGTTTCGCTCTGATACCAATTTTGCAACTGATTGAAAGAAGAACCAGAAAAATCCACTTTCAATTAACCTTAATCTGTTAAATAGAGGTTAGTGAGAAATTACTGTAAAGGTCCACCTTATTACAGAAAATTCCCAAAGAACACAAAACTTGCAACTAACTCCCCAGATAATAAATATTTCTCTCAACATGCTCAATTAAAGGATCTGCTTCAATAAGTAAAACACCTTTGACATGATGAAATAAATTTCTAATCAGTGAGAACAGAGCGAATACAGATGCGACCAGCTTTAAAAACTCATAAAAAGCCTCATCGTAGTGCTATTTTAGATGCATAGCATGATGGCCAATTTGCATGCAAAGACCAGTTGTCATATTCAATGCAGATTAACATGCGAATGATTTATAATTCAAAATTAGAAAGGAATTAGAATTTATATTCATTTTCTTACCATATATACACATGCAACTGGAATTATTTGATTCGAATCAATAACATCAATTGTCATATCCGCAGAAATCGTAGAACTTATACCCCCTGCTGTGATCCTTATCAAAGGTGGAGATGTAACGCTGATGGTCAATTCCATTTCATCATTTGGATACTTCTTGTATAGCTGAGGAACAATAAATCTCCAACCAGCTGTATTTAGAAGAGACTGATCAGGAAGTTTGTCAACAATCCAGTTCATAACACCTGCCTGTTCAAACATAAACAACAGTTACAATAATTGAGCTGAAAAACAGTAACAAAAGCCAGAAATCGAGCATATACTTATGAAGAAAGAAGCTTCTCTTCACAAACAAAATGAAATAACTCATGAAGGTAGACACATTTTCCCTTGTTGAATAAGGTATTTCACACAAATTACTTTTTACATATATCAAAGAGAAAGCCTGAAATATCACAACATAAGCACACTAAGATTTAAAGTTTTCCACAAAACACACTATAAATACCCATCCACACAAGATAGAGCAATGCTGCGAAAAACAATTGATCCTCAGCTGATACCAGATCAAAATGGATTACTAAGCATGAATCTAGATCCAACAAAGTCCCAAGCATCACTACCTCCTAAAACACTTCAATTTAAGACATATCTGCAATCGATCACATACAGGCTGCATACTTGGAGGGCCACAGGTGGGTAAGATGACAACTGAAAGATTACAAGAAGATCAAAACCTAAGTCACATGGGTACTTCAGTAAGGTCCACGTACCCGTGTCACCATACCCATACCCAAAATGGGTACTTGGACACACTTGGGTACCTATAGATCCAAAGAGCTTAATTTTACTTTGATTTAATTTTTTCCACCTTATTTTTTATTCTATTCTTTGGATGCGAAAATTTGATTGATGTTCATATTTGACTAGGGGGTTGTTGGGTTGTCTATATGTTTAAAGTTTTTTATAGGTTTCTTAAAACACACTGCTGCAAGAGGTGTTGATATATGTTTTCTATGTTATTAATTTGTTTATGTTGATGTATATTCTTTATTTTGATACATATTTTCTAAGTATTTCTTATTGTTTATACATATATACGATCGTACCCCCACACCCAAGTTTTTTGAAAATGGTCAGTACCTGTACCCGCACCGGCACCCGTACCCGTACCTATGTGACATAGATCAAAACATGCTGCAACAACACATAAAAGGGTATACCAAGTAAGTTGAGAAGTTTAATGAAATGTACTAGTTCCTAAAGCTTCAGACTTCTGGATGACTTGATAGTTGTTACCATAGTTACACATATCAGCTAATATTGTGTTCTGTATCACCAAAAAATAGGAAGACATTTTCCAGAAAAGTATCATGATACTCACAAAATACTGCCAGAAATAAATGGCGCACAACATCAGATCTTTTACTTTTCTGAAAGAATTGCCTTTAGTTTATATGTAATTTAAATGTCTATTTTTCCTTTTTCTTAAATTTCAAAAATCATTCTCTGCTTTTGTCTCTATTTTGGTTAGAAAACTAGTAGAGAAGTCAAAATTTCACAATTTTTTCCCATTATTTTTGGTACATTTTAAAAAGTTTTTGAATTTCTGTGAATTTTCCCCAAAAACAATTTTTTAAGAGAACTTCCTAGAAAAAACTTCAACTTCCTATAAAAAGATTCCCCCTCAAATTCCTGAGATCTTGTGACTGGTAAAGTTAATTCCAATGTATCACCACCATGGTAAAATGTTCCAAAACACTAACGGTTTTCAACTATTTTTACTGTGATTTGAAATGTTACTCCATGTTTGAAAAAAAGACGTGATTGAGATTTCATAAGTTAACATAGGCATGACCAATCAAACCATACATAATAGACCACCATTTGGGTTGACAACTGTACTTGATTGTCTCTAACCCCTAAATATCCTTTTTCTTTTACACATAATTACAATAAGTTTTAGTAGTCACAACTATGGATAACATTTTCAAAATACCATGACACAAACACTAAAAACAACAGGAACGAGAAAAGGAAAATAATGTGACATTCTGAAAAAATCACCGAAATAAACCGCAATATTTTGCAAGGTTTTCCAAAAAATCATTTTCTGATATTTTTTAGACATTTAGCCTTTTGAGGTTTTTTTTTAACATTTTAACGACTATTTCAAATACTTATCAATATTTTTTAAGAAAATTCATTAAAACTTTTAATTTGACAATTTTCTCTATTTTTTTCATTTTTTGAATTCCCAAGATTTTCCTAGCTTTTCTTGAGAAAAAAATGTTTCCAAATTAGTAGTCAAGATAAAACTTGCTGACAAAAGCTGTAGAACTATATATTTGTGAGTAGGATTAAGCTGATCACACAGATCACATCTGTGCCGTCAGATTTTTGGGAAAAAAAATGTTCTGCACCCTGAAGTCCACATATTTCCAATCATACTTAGTCACACACACTTTATAATGGGCAAACAGATGTAGCTTCAGCATACATGGTGAATGGTGATTTCATTTTCCATATCAGAAAGGCAATTTTCACTTATAAATTAGGATCATTTCAGAGTCAAGCTAGCAAAAATCCTCCTTTTTTTTTTGCAGGGGTCAAGTAGCCAGCGACATTCATTTTTTTCCCATTTACACCCAAACTAGCTGCTGATAAATAAGCATGATGCCAATGACAAATGCATTTACAAATTTAGAACAAATAATACCACCTATGTTTTCAAAAGGAGCCCTCCCCACACTCCCTCCATGTTCCCAAAACAAGTAACTCCTATGTTCCCAGCAAGGCTTCTCAATATTAAATAATCAAATGATTGAAATCACAGCCTCATGATCTCTTCTAACATATTTCAGATGGACAAGAAGTAAATAACCCAAAGTTGAAATGCTAATTACTTTGAAGTAAACATCTGATGCAGAATTGAACACGGCTTCATCCACAGAGATTCCAAGCATTTTTGAAGAATGCTCACAAGATAACACACGTTGAAAATGACCAAATTGGTGGGTGAAAGAGTAGGACATGTTTGATTCGGTAAATAAACCATCAATTTCAAAGCCAACAGTTTCATTTGCCATCAAAGGATCATCCATAAAAGTGACATTAAGTGAAGCAATGCTGTCAACTGTAATTTCTGAAGGAAGTCGTGCCAATAGCAAGTTAATCTTCAAAATGCCATCCTTTATCTTTTTCACCACAGCAGTTTCCACTGAAGACCTTATTTGTTCTTCAAAAGCATCAACCCACCTTCAAAGAAAGATATATTGCAAACAGATGCAAATGTGAGAAAGAGGCAAAAACAGTAAATCAAAGGAAAACTCATATGCCCATATCATTCCCAACAAAATCATCTGGTCTAATCACAAAGAACCAAACTAAAGTTTCAGCTAGTGCTAAGCTTATAACTCGGTGCTCACTTTAAGACCTTAGATGCTTGAATGGCCTAAATCACCCCAATTAAAAGTATTCTCTTTTAGGCTTTAGCTGAGATAGGCATGGTTTTCCATAAACTTTTCTGTATAACAATGCTCATAAATATTGTTCACCGAAGTTTCTCTGAAAGAACTTTTTCTTGCATTTTGCCTTTCTCAAGAAAATCTCAGGAAATCAGGAAACACATATATATATGACATTGTCACGAATATCATTCTTGGGTTTTTAAGGCAAGATTTTTCTCAGGTTTTTAATGGCAAAGTAGTTTTTTTGGGGAAAACTCGGAAAATTTTAAAAAATAAAAAAATTAGGTATAAATGAAATAAATGAGAAACTAATATGAAAATATAAGTAAAACAGTAAAACTATATAACATTGATAAAAGGAATGTTTTGACGATAAAAAAAATGATGAAAACAATTTAGTTTAAGTTTTTATAACTTTATATTTGAATTCATGATAATATCAATGCTAGAAAATAGAAAAATGAAAAAATCGTCAAAAATCGTGCAAAAAAAGCGAATAATAACCCGATAAATATTTTTCCCCGTTTGTTCTCAAAATATCATGATTTTTTCATTTTTTTCGGTTTTCTAATTTTTGGCGTTAATATCGTGATATTTTCAAAAGAATATCGCGATATCTGTGGCACTGCTATCAGGATAAAAACACTAATTTTAAAAAATTGTGAAACTATAAGTTTTCAACTAATTTCTCAGAAAAACATTGAAAAATAACCAAAATGGAAATATATGCTAAAAATTGGTTTACTTCGGATTTGCTAGAGTCCATCTAGTTTTAAGGGAAGGGGCTAAGTGGATGCTGGTCTTGAGGTAAGGAAGCACGACAGATGTGAGGTGGTGATAACATGATGTTGGGCACCTCATCTAGATGGTAATGACGGAAAGAAGCTGGTCTAGTGTGAGAGAGGCTTCGGTAGAGAGGAAAAGTTTGACATGAGTATGAAAGGAGGGAAGAGAGAATAGAGGTACAAAGATGAAAGCAAAAATTAATGATGATAAAAAAGTAAGTCAACTATAGGAGCTTGAAGGAAAAGAGCTCATAAAAAAATAGGCAAGCAAGTTTGAGGGCCAATGTGGAAGGGAAACATATACAGGCAATGAGGAAAAGGATGGCACTGTTTTAAGCTGACAGTCCAATGATAGTATTTAGTCAAAACATGGATCAATTAGAAAAAAAAAATCCATTAATCAAAATATGGAAATGATTCTATTTACATAGCCTTAAACAAAGGACCTTTGCAGAACTTATGATAATATCACAGTTATTTATGGTGATATTTTGGAAATATCTGGATATTTACCTAATAAAAACTATTTTCCTTCATTTTGGCTTAATGATTACAATTGTATGGCCTGTTTTATGAGATAATAGACACAAAAATCATGCTCATAAGTTTTCCACATAAAGGGAGAAGTAGCTGTGCTAGGAAGAATGATGTGATGATGCATGATTACCCTGATTTGTCAAAGGCATATCAACCATAGCTCATTCATAAGATAATCTCATGGAAAGAGGAGATAGTCAAGGACTTAGCAAACAAAAAAAAAGACAAAAATAAATAATTTATATATATCACGTGCATAAAAGAATTGACGACCCAGATAACTACTTTTCTACAAAAAAGTTGTCTTCAAGTACAACAGGCCATCAAAGACGATTGAAACACCAGGGTGAACACCCCTCCATACACTCTCAACTGTTTGAGGAGAAAAAGTCAGAATCTTCTACTCCATACACCTTCAATGAATCCACTAGGGTTTACCCTGGTGGACTCATCCAGATCAACAAATATCCCCTTAAATGTAGATTTTCCAGCTCAAAATGTAATGATTACAAAGTGAAAAATGTGAACACTAATGAACCACATCAGTTTAAGGTGCATACCCTTGGTAAAACCATGACGCTCCACCATCTAGAGAAATAAATATGTTCTCTATAACAGAACCACAATCAATGACAATAAGCTTCAGAAATCCCTCATGATTCTCTATTCTAAGGGTGATGCCAGCTTGCATGCCTTCAACCTTTAAGATAACCAAAAAATTCCTTTTTAGACAGGCAAAGAAGATAAGTTAAAAATATAAATAATAGTCAGATGCACAAAGTTAAGATGAGATTCCGACATTGGTATGAATCATGCTAATCTTCCTTCTTGCAATATCACCATCTGGCCCAAAACCTGCTAAAGCAAGCAGCCTTGCCCATCCTTCTGAATGAAAGACTTGGTAAAATTCTTCATTGGTATAAACTGACTATTAGCTTTTGGAAATATAATTAGTTAGTAAATGTGTAATGGCAAGAAAATGTGAAGAAAAGTATAACAGAAAAAAGGTCCTCATTGCCAAAAAATGTAAAGGTAATAGAGATTGCAAAGAAATATAAATAAATTGAAAAAATGAGCCTATCTGTGGAATTACATCTACTCTTCTTCATTGAAACATCCTTATCTTGCCACGTTGAAAATAATTCTTTTTTTTAGCAATTGAGGTAGGTATGGCTGCTAATGCAATTCAAATTGGAGGTCCCTGGGTTAGGAAAAAATCAACATCAATGGATTCATCCACCTTATTTAATTCTGGACTGTTAAAATTTGTTCACAATCAAACAAAGCTGTGCTATCTCATGAACAAAGGGCCTGGCCATTTAGACCAAATTTCCAGAAAGTAAGTAGATATTACAAAAAAACAAAAGCCAGGTATATATTTTTAGCATTTGGACTAAAAAATGGAAAAGTAAAAACCGAATTTTTTCATGAAAAACAGAAAAAGGACAAACTAAATCCCATTTATTACTTTCTGCTAACCTCAAAAAACTGACGTTCTTGAACAACTGGAAAGGTGGCCAACCACCCCTCCGCTCTACCTATGGCATTGCCTCCTCATGATCCTCTCTCTCTCTCTCTCTCTCTCTCTCTCTCTCTCTCTCTCCTGCCCCCTCCCCCAACAAAAAAAAAAATATCAGACAAACGGACAAGCACCCCTGCTATGAACTTGAAGAGAGAGATCCGCGTATTCATCCTAGTGGTTTAGACTTCCATTGGACTCATCTTCCAGGCATGGATCGAAATTAACATATTAATATAATTAATCAATCTTACTCTTATGTATGCAGTATGCACAGATCCAACATACAAAATATTGGATATGGAAAATTAAACTAAAATCCTAAATATGGTTCAATCAGATCTACAATACAAAATTGTATCCCATTCTTATGAAAGTATGAGGATCTAAATCACCTATATCTAGTAGAATTTTATCTTACATATGTTTTTACATCCAAACAGGTACTGAAGCAGAAGATAATGAGTCTGATAGAATATGGAGATGTACCCCTTTTCAGATTCTAGCTTGAACAGAACTACACTCTCCTTCACATATAGGAGATGGCTTGCAACTTTGCATGGTGGGGAACAATTTGACTGTAGAGAGTTGTTATGTTAGGAGAAAGTTCATCATGGTTCCTTTTGTAGAATAACTAGTATATTGCCTCTAATTATGGGATAGTTGGAACCTTAAGGAGAAATTAGGCTGGAGTTTTGTACTAGAAGATATGCTGCCACCTCTTTTGCACACAAATTATGACAGCGAAGGTGGAATACTTTGGGTGAATAAAGGAAGAAAGGGGAGGAAATTCAGTAGTAGGTTCAATACCTATATAATAACTCCCTAATCTTTGCAGTTATATTAAAGATCCTCAAATGGCTGACTACAGTCAAAGGACGATGAAGCAATAGGTGTTATAATTGCTGATGCCATACAAAAATTCAATTGCTCATGTAATAAAAGATGCATAATGTTGCAAATTCAGTGGTACACATTGCTATACTAATCCAAGTTACACATTTCATAATAGCATGCAGTTTAAAATATACCCGACAATGTTGGCAAAATTTGCTCCTAAAATTTCATTAGGGAAAGCAACAAATTCATGATATCAAACTAAGTATTGTAGATTTAAAATTTTTGTATTCATTAAAATCGACTAACAAAAAATATCTGATTGAAACAAGCTGTTACTATTAAATTTTATGGGAGGAAAACTTAGGAGTCTTCCTTTGGTAATACACAAAAATACTAAACAGACAAACATTTGAAAATATACATCGGCAAAGGTAGTTAGTGAAATAGCATTCTAGCACAAAACCTGCAAATAGATGCAGTAGTCATGTACTGAACAACTGTATTGCACAGTTTCATATACAGTAGTTCACAATTTTATTAATGGAAAGTAACAAACCCATGATTTGTTAGTTGAGTTTCATTTGGAATGAAAATTTATAGTTAATCACAGATTCATATTCAGTTGGACTAGTTTCAGATCTGATTCTAAGTACAGATCCATGTGCCTTCCAGAACAAGGGAGTTCCCTTGCTCCTACTGTGTACGATTAGCCAGCCTTGCGGCAGCAAAGGATTCGACGTCCCCCATGCTATGGTTCCCTGCGCTCCGAACTCGGTGTCTCCACTCTCACCACCGTTTCCCAAATCCATGTTTTCAAAAAGCCAAATAATTAACTTTGACGGGTGGAAGATTGACTAACCCCACAAACATCAAAATTTTCAAAATTATAACGGTAAATTTTGCTTTATCAAAGTCTGAGGGGGGTCATGGCCCCTGACAGCCCCCGTTAGCTATGCCCTTGGACAGATACATGTAGAAGAACCCAAAATTAATTTGACAAATCAACGACTTACTAAGTTTTCTTGAGAGAATCCATGCCCAGCCCAATGGTTTTCCTTCCAACATTAGATGCAATGAGTAAAGTATCATTCAAAAGAATATGAGACGTGCATGGGCATCTTAGAATGTCTTAAGAAGTTGATTGGTACTTGTTGAAGTTAAGGAAGTCTACCAGATCCACCATTGCAACGACGTGACTACTCCTGTCTTCCGTAGCTTTCTCAACTTGGGAGAAATGCCTAGTCTCAAGGTTTTAATCATAAGTTGAGTTGTGGGATGAATCACTTCCATAATTTGAGGCCGTATTACTCACTCATGATCCTGCATGCAACTGTCTCAAAGTAGGAAAATTTGACGCTTCCGTCCTTTAACATTTACTAGGAATATTAAATTTTCCTCCAACCCATATAGGAAGGAGGGAACCGATCAATTCGGACATTTTTTCAATCAATGCGGGGAAAGGGACGGAAGATCACTCCAATCGCAACATGGTAAAAGGCAAGCATAAAAAACATGAAAGATAGCTTAGACTGAAAGATCTTAGAACATATTAACAAACAAAGTTGTTTCAAAAGCAAAACAAGCCTTATTCAAAAGCAAGTGGGATCTGACAGCTTCAGTGAAATGGTAGAGGAGAAAATGACACAATAATCATGTCAAACAATATCTCCTTTGAAAGCAGTAGAAAGTGATGGACATAATCGGCCATCAGCATGAATCAGTACTTCCAAATATGGAACAATCAGATTCGAAGCCAAGCTAAACACCGTACCAATCACACTTCAAGCCAAGCTATACACGGTCCACTTCGTTTATCAAGTGTAACTTCAAGAACCGAAATTGAAGGCGGATTCGTTGACAAATAGCAGCACATAGATAAAAAGATTTTCCGTTCAAATAGTGCCACAGCGAGCCTGTGAGCATGAAGAAACTGGCGACCATATTACGTGTTCACACCTCAAAACTGAAAACGCGGTTGCTTACCCGGACGGAGGCGCTGCCCTCATCAGATACATCGACGGGGATGAGCCACGAGCTGTAGGTGTAGCGCCAGTTCATGGTGATGTTGGCTGTGGCGCCGGTAACAACGATGCCGATTCCGGTGTCCCCAAGATGGGCGCCGGAGGAGGACGATGAGAGGTTGAGGTGAGAGAGGATTATGCTAGAGAAGAAAGCCTCGACGCCACCAACGAAGGGTATCCTGAAGGACCTGCTGATGTCGGGCAGGTGGAGGGCGGTGAGGGAGCTGACAGCCTCGCGGATGAGCACCTCCTTAGCGAAGTCCAGCCCCTCCTGCGTGACGTTCGCCCAGATGTAGCCCTTCTTGCCTTCATCGCCTCCTGGTGAGGGAAGGCATGAGGACAGGCAGGAGAGGGCGGTCAGGAGGAGAAGAGCACCCCACCTCCGTGCCATCAACGCCGGCGATTTCTAAGTTCTAACTTGTTGTCATCGCAGGAGGAGGCTGTCCCGAGAGGGGGCCGAGTGGTGGTAGCTGGAGACGGAAAGGGGACGCAAGATTTTCTCGACGGAACAAGGATGGTAGCTCTCATCAGTCATCTCGCCCATTTTGATTAAGACGCACTTGTTCGCTACCAAATAATCATGAACTCAAGAACTTGGGGACCAGTACGAGTCAATGGCATACCCTGCCCAAGGGCCCAAGGCTGATGCCACGTCCTTTGATATTAAATATAATATGTTTTTCCCGAAAATTTTTGAAAGGAACTGGGAACTGAAAAACTAAGTACTACTGCTGAATTTCCTTTGAATCAGCAGATTCATCTTGGAGGCGTTAGGACGAAACTTAATTTATGTTTATTTATTGTCTGAATATCTGAATGACAAAAATTGGTTGCCAAGCTCGAGGTACGTCGCCGAGACACCAGGCGGGTGTGGCGATTTAGGCTCGACGAGCCCGATCGAGAGCGAAGCGGGACTACCGAGGCGCTAAGGCGTAGCGCGGCAGTAGGCGGGCCAACCCATCTCCCTTGCCTTCGGACTCACGCGTGGCAGCAGAGACAGCGTAGGCACCAGCAGCGTTAGTCGGTT